>SRMA01026175.1:32072-109794 GCA_007224835.1 Danionella cerebrum | reverse complement strand
GAGGAAGAGACAAGAGGCAGAGATGGAAGTAGCAGAGATGAGGATATTGAGGTTCAGTTTAGGAGTGACGAGGATGGACAAGATTAGGAACGAGCACATCAGAGGAACAGCTCAGGTTGGTTGTTTTGGAGACAAAGTCAGAGAGGCCAGATTGAGATGGTTTAGACATGCAGAGGAGGGATAGTGGTTATATTGGTAGAAGGATGTTGGAGATGGAGATGCCAGGCAAGAGGTCAAGAGGAGGGCCAAAGATGAGATGTATGGATGTGCTGAAAGAGGACATGAAGTTAGTTGGGGCAAGAGTAGAGGATACTGTGGACAGAGTTAGGTGGAAACGGATGATTTGCTGTGGCGACCCCTAAACTGGGAACAGCCGAAAGGGAAAGAAGAATATTATTTATATGACATCACTGACAGCTCCTTAGCAACCAAACAGCAACCAAATTTTCTGAACTCTCAGTTTTGGTAAATTATAAATATATGGGTTGTTTTATATAACATACAGTGGCAAAGGGAGAAGACCCCTTGTTACAGATCCCTCTGTAGCAATCTTTTTCCAGGGGAGGAGCAGGGAGAAGAGAGGAGAGATAAGGCCCCCACAATCCGAAAAAAAAAATGCATCAGGTTAATTAAATAATCTAAATTCCCCTTCGATTATTTGTGTTTGTGAATGTGTATGTTGCCCTGTGATGGACTGGCGAGCTGTCCATGGTGTACATGCTTAGAAACCAAAGATAAACATTGCAAAATGTAACATTCAATTTAACGATCCTTCTTCCTTACATGGACAGAACAACATAGTTACACTTTGTAAGTTTGTACTTTGAGATCTCTAAAAGTTTCATGATGCAGTTTTGAAATGTATCTTTTTCGTGTAGTTAAATATTTCCCCCAAAAAAATAATCTTCAACAGCAGTTTTCTAACTAGATTGTACCTTACACAGAGGCTTTCATGTGGGATATAAATGGTTCAGTAGTTCTGAAGTACCTAGTCCCAGAGGACCATCTCTACAAGGCCATGAACAGGACAAAAATCACACTCCGTTAAACCATCGTGATGGCAGTCGGGGCAAAAATGTGGGCAGATTTTCCCCAGAGATCCGCTGCCTCATGAATAAAAAAAAGACTAGCGAACTAAAACTCTACACGTGTTGCCGATCTTGTGTTTAATTTATTGTTTGATTAAATGTGTAATTGCCTTTAACTGACTTACAACTGCTGGAAGTGTTTGGACCTTATTCAAGGACAAAACAATGACAATATCCCCATTTAGTAACTTTCCTACAGGGAACCAGTGAATAAGTGCTTTTCGTGCCTTTTCTTTTGCACATTCTCATCTATGCGTCATCTCACACCTTTCACAGTTATATAATTACATCCCGAGGCCAATCTGTCCATCAAGTTTACCCTTGTGGATGTGTCCTTGGGATTCAGTATACATTCTCTCATATCATCGACTGCTTTTTTGCTCTGAAAGAAGGTGTGTCTAATGCATCTACTCACCCTCTGTCTGACTGTACACAAAATCATGTCAGTTTAGTACATTAATACCCCACGGGTAATTTCCTGTTGTTTTACAAGGACGTACAGGGTCAGTTACAGCTAAATGCTAACAGGTAATTCTGCCTGGGAGGATCAAAGATGACATTGATGATTAATGATCCAGAGCAGAAGCTTGAATATAGCAGAAGTTATAGCCTGAATAGAGAATTCAGTGAAAATTCACACTTTTCACAAACTTTAAAGCATTGTGGCTTTCTTGTTCGCTCCTCATCATAAATGTAATTGTTTTGCCATATGTGCAAATTTACTATGTATGTATATATGTTTTTATTTACATCAAGTGTTGCATTACATTTTCACCGAGACCTTGCATTAATGATTATAAAGTCTGACCGCTGCTTCTCCAGCACATGAACCATTCCAACAAATGAGTGCCATTTGGTTGTTGTAACTTAAAAAAAAAAAAACTTTTTTACGGGATTTCAAAATAGATTCTAATAGTGTACGTATTTATGTATTCCAAATGGGTATTGGTCCATCTTAAATAAATTATTTAAGTGTTTCTTTAGATGAATAATCAAAAGATGGGTGCCGTTTTCCTTCTTACTAACCCTCTTGTTACTCTATATATAAGTAAGTAACAGAACAGAGAATCAAAGAATTCAAAGAATCATTTATCAGTGAATTATCAAATGGAATGCTAAATATGCTAAATAGCCACATGGTGCACATGATTATAAAACCAAAAATTGTACAAATTCATTTATTTACCAAATTTGTGCATTTTCCCACTTAATCCCTTTTCAGGGTCACGAGGGTCTCTAGTGCACATCAGGGCGAGAGGTGGGGATACACCTTGGACAGGTCGCCAGTCCATTGCAGATAACTTTATCCATTAATGGAATAATCTGGTCATTCAATATATCAACACAGATCCCACAGGCTTGTACAGTATAGGCGCTTGGCATGATGGGTGCATTATTGCATCTGCCTCTCTTCTTACCCTGATGTGCCCATCATTGTGGAACAAAGCTCATCAGACCACATGACCATATTTCATTGTTCCAGAGTTGTATATTTATGCTCCATAGCAAACCGAAGCCGGTTAGTCTCACTGCTTAGTGGTTTTCTTAAAGATACACAGCTGTTAATTTCAAATCCTTTGTGTTCATTTCTCATTGTGCCCATGATTGGCTGTGACCAATCTTTTAAGAGATCACCAATCAGGATAATTTAGGATTTTCCTCAAAGAAAATGGGTCCCTGCAAGTGATATTTTCCAACCTGCGGGCCCCGCTTTTATGTAATGTTTTGGCCCGCCCCCAGCCCGCTCCGCCCCACTGTATCTATTTTTACAGCCCGCTCCTCACCCCACCCTCGACTATTAAATAGATACACTATGCATTGTAATTCAAATGAAAACAGCATTTATTTCAGCCTGAAAGGGCTTGGAAACATTGCCCTGTAAACTGACAACAACATATGATTATGACTGAAACCAGGTCATATTAATAACAAGATAATGGTTTGTACACATTTTAAACATTTACATAGCAGCGTTTGTACACTAGGCTAAAAAAATGTGATAATTTATCACACGGCCGTGTTTTTACATTTGCCGTGCAAAAAAAAGAAAAAAAAGAATGGCATCCACTGTACCGGGGTTTAATCTATTTCTCCTGGACTCCAGCGACCGTGGATGTCCTCGCTGTCCCAGAACCTCCTCTCTCAGTGACGTCTTAAAATCATAGAATTACACGCAACAAACAAGGATTTTAGGGGCCAAGCAGCAAAGCAGCGAAGGAACCTATTGTGTTCCGTTTCTTCCTATTATTCTTCTTCCACTTCCGTACTGAAGTCAATGGGAGCCATATGAACCGTTTGCGGGAAAGTTATAAAATTTGGTCCACTTACTGCCTAGCATCAGACCTATAAGCTGACCAAATTTGAAGTCTCCAAACCAAACCATCTAGCGCCACCAATAGGCCAAAGTTACACCCACGTTTATGCTAATAACTTTTGAACCGTAAGTTGTATAAACGAAATTCCACTTCCCACTGATTCCTTGGCTCAAGATGAATCAACCTGACCCTATGAAATTTTTTACGCCATTTTGAATTTTATGTAAAACCCACTTTTGCTAACTCCTCCGAGGCCGTTGGTCCAAAAGTTATGTCTTGGATTTTTGAATCGTCAAACCGTCATCGAAATATTAGCGAATGATCTTTACGCAAAACTCACAAAAATGATTGTAAGGCTATAACTTCACAACGGTTAAGCCTATGTACACCAAACTTTGTCTATGTTGTAACACCTATGATCTGAGGATGCATGCAGTGTTTCGTTGCTCTGCCCCCTAGTGGTAGGGAGATAGAAAAAAACTGGCAATTCGGCCTGTATTTCCCAAACTGTTTGTCCAAAAATCATGAAATTGGTATCAGCACGTTCGGAGCATCAAGCCAAGTCGAACCATGTCCATTTTCCTGTTTCAGCTATTTTGGGCATCGGCCATTTTGAATTATGCCAAAAAATGTTGTATTTCAAACATGCTTTGTTGTACAATTCTGAAAGCTGTTGAGCATATTTGCCACCGTGCTCTGAAGGGACTCAACAAATTTTACGCCAGCGCCACCTTGTGGTCAAAAGATATAAAGTAATTTAGGAAAAGGCTAATAGCTTTTTCTAGCTTTAGCCTATTGTCAAAAATCCCATCCCGTTTTGTTCCTTAGGTCGAGCTGAGAACACAGATGTAACATTTATCATAGTTGATTCAACTTCCTGTCTGCCATGTTGAATTGGCTGAAAACCTTACTTTTTCTAACTCTACCCAGACTGTTTGTCCGATTCTCACCAAATTTGAATCGGAACATCCTTAGACCTTGCTGGCAAAAAGTTATTCGTATCGTGTTGATTGCGGTTTCGAATTTTGATAAGAACCATGACGATTGTGATGCCGTCGGGTCAAGTGTTTTCCAAAGCTGTATTTCTGCAACCGTTTGCCATATTGACGCCAAATTTGTTGTGAGTCATCAGTACCAAAGGCTGACTCCAAAACAAAAGTTACTAAGAGCACCACCTTATGGTCAAAATTCATAAAATTTAAAATAGTGCTCGATTTAGATTTTTTTTTTTTCGATTTCATGTCTTTGGTTTACATTTTGATGGTGCTTCTGCTCACGTTTTGCCTACTGGATGCTTGGCCCTGCATTACTGCTTGCAGTTATATTTTTATTTGGTTTTGTGTTTAATGACCTGCACCAATCCGCCCCGCAAATAAAAAGTGACAATTTCTTTAACCACCCAACCTGAGTTACTTACGGGGTCCGTGTGTTAAGAGACAACCCGCGTCTCTACTTTTTTAAGAAATGAGAAGCAATGCATTGTGCCAGTGACAGTGTATTTCAGTAAATTATGGATCAGTAATTTTAATTTTTCTCACCTTTGGAGTTATTTAGAAAATCTTCATTTAATGTAATCTGTTTCATTTAATGGTTTTCAAGTCTTGCTTTACTTTTTATTTAACAAAAATAGGAACTGAGCTTTCATTATCTATTCTCTGACTTGTTTTTAGGGCATATAATCAGATTTTTATATTCAAGGCTCACAAAGTCCTAGCTCAGAATTCAATAGCAAAAGCTCATTTACTCTACCCTCCTATGAGAACAGAGAACATCCTGCTCTTCTGAAATGTTTAGCTTAAAATATGTATTTTGCTAAAAGTATCATTGTAGTGGTGCAGAGGAACAGAGGTTTTGACTCTTTACACAAATCTGCCCCATTCCTGTGCTTACTGTTAAATCAAGAAGAGCTTCATGTAAATCATCTTTATTTTAATATGAAATTGCCAAAAATGTACCTTTTGACTCAAAATGACAGTGAAACACTCTGGATTTATTGAACATTACAATGGCATTAACATTTCTCATTACTGTTCATTCTTTATACAAGATAATTTTATGTATCTTACAGATATTTGGAAATTGTGTAGTTCAGTTTAATCTATTATGCTCCATTGACTCCATTTATAGTTTTGGTTTATGATATTAAAATATTTTTTAAAGCCTTGAAAGCTAAAATTTAATAATAATAATAATAATAATAATAATAATAATAATAATAATAATAATAATAATAATATAGTCTTGAAAGCTTTGATTTGAATATTTTAAGGCTTGAGCTATCTGATTAAGCGTTACATAATTGAAATAATCAAATTTTATGAGATATTTTTCTTACTTAACCTAAGGTGAGAATAATAAATAATAAAGTTCAAGTTAGTAGCAATAATAAAATAAACACCTTAAAACAATCTGAATAAATTTAACAGATACTCTTGAAACAAAGCCCATGATACTGTGTTAGTTCATATTACCATTTTTATAGCAGACAGAGCTCAGGTTTAAATCACTAAGTAGAAAGTGGTGCATATTCTGATGGCATGCGATTTCTGACGTAGCATGGGACTAGTTATGAACAAATAAACATTTTTATATAAGACACAGGAGCATGATGCTCATAAAATGACCAAAACATTTAAACATAAATAAAAACTATAGCTCAAAAAATATGATGCATCTTTATGACATAAATAATGGTTATGCAAGAGAGACCGTAACTTGAAGGAGCTTTTATTTCCAGTAAGTGCCTAATAATTCTATAATGTTCAGTTTGATCCTTACCAAATGCATGAGGGCCTGTCTGTTGTTAATGCATCGGCTTTGACACTTTGCAAAGTTAATGGACTTCCTTCTCGTCCACATTGCTGTTTTTCCATCATTTATGTAATTTTCAGAGTCACTTTTCTTCTTTGTGGAACTGATAGCTGGTTGAAAAGTCACTTTAACACTCTCCGGAGAACCTACAGTTACTGGTGTGCTTTTACAAATGTGTGATGGACAAATAACAGGAGGATTACCAGCCGTCGGTGGAGCATTACGGGGGCCTCAAAAACAAACCTTCTTTTGAAAAACTCATTAAGTGATGAGTAATGTTGAGGCACTGTCCCTTTAGAAGAGGGATGTGACAATGCTCCCTAAAGCACAGAAAGCTTATGCAATTGTGCTTGTTTCCGCTGAACTGAGAACTATGTGACACCAGATCTTGCATATTTCATGATCTCTTCTCTAGCTCTCTGTTTGTTTGCCCTGCACGCACAGATGCTGCAAGAATATCCCTGGATTTATTTCACTAAAATATGTTGATTTTCTTTATTGAGCACATCATTCACATTTATTGTTTGCTGTAACGCATGGATGACTCATGCGCACTTATTTTATATCCTCTATGTGGGTGTATTTTTAACAAGAGTAGCTACACATTCAGTTCAAATGTGGTATATATACTGTGGTACCCCGAGATACAAACTTAATGCATTCCAGGGTGATGTTCGGATCTTGAACATTTCATATGTCGAAGCAGGTTTTACATGTAAAACGCCTAATCCGTTCAACGGCTCTCAGAAACAACAGTATAAGTAGATGGAAAAAAAGGAAAACCAGAGAAAAATCAAGTAATGTTTCTTCAATCCTTAAAACGTTAATGTAATAAATGATAATAAAACACAAGCAAAATACGTAATATGTACACAATTGTGAAACTTTACCTTGAGTGAAGTGAGGTGTCGGAGGAGGTGGAACGGATTCTATACATATATATATATAGAATGTGCAGCTACTCTTGTTAAAAAAATACACATAAAACATACAATATTTATTACAATAAATATAAATAAATATCATCCAGCAATAAAAACAAGTTATTCTTGTCAAGTTACTTCTTTATTCAAGTTATTATTTATTCATTTTTTGGTTTCTAGACTTGGCTAAAATCCTTAGAAAATCTCCTAGAGGGCCATTACGTGTGGGTTGGTTTTTAAACTGTAGTTTGACAGTTAATCTCCGGCAGTGCTTTCCATCAGTTTCCACCAAACTAATGGCAAAACATATAGACAGTACATGTCCACGATACCACAAGTCAATACATGATAGATCACAGGACCAATGAAAGAAACACAAGAGCAGACTTTGATCATTTGATCAAAGTGATGGCAAATAGTATGAAATGTTGTTGTTTTTTTTTTGACGTGAAGCAAAATCATGAAGATTCTCAACCGCCATTCTCCCTGTAACACCACTTTTATTAAAACATTAATCCAGAAGAACCTTCATATTTAACGATAGTCAACTGGTTTCATCACCTTATCCAATAAGTTGAATTTACAAGAGACAGGCAGCTGCTTAGCAGAGGAGGAAACAGAGGAAAAACAGAGGAGGAAAAAAGAAACTGAACATTTGGAGACTTAAAGACATCAACAAAGTCCTAAGAATTCTTTGAAAACATTTTAACTTAAAAAAAGATTTTTATCTAAAAAAACAAGATGAAGTCTATCTGCATCTATCTCTAGTTTATATTATTAAGTTAAGGTAAAAACTACATAAAAAGATCCCATGCTTGTAAATATGAGAATCAAGGGTCTGTTGTAAGTATTACTGAAAAGCTGCTTGTTTGTCTGGGATGTGTGGATATATTGCATATTTAAATTTCTTCAGAAGAGTAAACATCCCGAGGCATCTGTTTACTTTACCTTCTAACAGTTTTCTGCATGTTTTTAAGAAATTACATGTAAATAACAAGCTCCTGAAGCAGAAACTCCAAATATGATTGCAATTCTGTCAAGTCGATAGATTCTGATGAATCAATTAAATCTTGACCTTGAAACTTGACGGAGACTTGGACTTGAAACACTTTAAAAAGTAAATATAGTAGGTTTCATACATGAATCATATGTTAAATATAAAAAAGTTGTAAAAATATAAAGAAATTAAATCAACATGCACATGCGCACAGGCAGATTTTACCTGATTTGAGTCTTTATACCTAAAGCTAATTGATCTGTATCCTTCTGGTCAAAAATTAATTTCATAATGCTGTCTTGGTTTGATGTGATGCGATACAGTTACCCCGGGTGGATATGCATCTAAACTGTAATTGTAGTTTTTACAGACATTTGCATAAAAAGTTTACATAGATTCTCAAGGTGCATTACTGCATGTAAATATTGTGCTCTGTAGTAACCTGCATAATCTATATAAGATCACTGACACATCTTCACAGTTCCAAGCAAGTCAAGAGCTGAAAGCAGGCAGAAAACCCAGAACAGACCTGACTGCAGTAGACTAAAAATAACCTAGCACTGAAGACTGCAGAAGCTGTGAGGGAAGGCAATCGTGAAGTGAGGAGCTTCGTTGAATAAACTTTATTCCCATCTGAGTTTGGCAGAATTCTGGGGAGACCATGAGTGTTTGTCCTAAAATGGCCTGATTTCCCATATAACACAATTTAATGCTTGGCTCAAGGCGATACAGTGAAAATCTGTTTAAATGTATTACAAAAAAATGGACAAGCAACATTGGTCCTACTTAAGCATCACTGACAATGCTTAACTCTTTTTTATGCACACTCATACTAAATACGACCACATGCGTTCCCATTACATTGTATTCATTACATATTCATTCCACTGAGGGCAAATTAACCTTTCTTACACGTTTAAGTACAGTAGTCCATTACTGCACAACACAACAGCAAACCCTCTTTGCGTGTGCAACACTAATGCAAATCAGCTTTGCAACTTTGCAGTTGTGTTGTCCACTAATGGGCCACCGTATTTCATTGTCTAGAAATGCATTACATCCAGCCACAATCCCATCCGCTCGTCACAAATCTCCTTTTAATGGTATTCTATTCGGTTGCCAGAGCTGTCTTCTCAACTTCTCAAACTCCACCCAGGAATCATGTCCTTCTGTGGCCATGTTGTCATTATCAACCCCAATCATATTTGGGTTCAGCAGTCGCCAACTCCACCTACCCGCAGACCTGAGTATATGCAGTAGATTTCATCATCCCATTCTAATGAAGATTATAAGTTGTACATTAACTAGATGCACCAAGTCTTCGCTTAAATGAAGGATTATTTTTATGGTCCAATACAGATGGTAGAAAGTTTCTTTTTTTGTTCATTAAATTCTTTTGGACGTACCCTATGACACAGTATGACATCAGTCTTCATACTTCAGCCATTTGAAATATCTGACTACCAGGAGGGTTGCATGCAATGCATAGTGGGATTGAGAAGTGTAGACGAAATGTAGATGGAATGCGTTCTTCTGATTCTCACTGGACGTTTGATTATATCTGATTATATTTCTTCTCTTGTACAACTTTTCAGCTCTCTGAATTCGAACATACTACTCTGCCATTTGACCCTCCTGGTAGTCAGTGTCCCCCCTCCCCCCACTCCAAAAAGCCAAGTTCAGGATGGAATAACTAAAAAATTCTATAGCAAAATATTCCTATTTTTTGGATTATGATAGTCAATGATACTTAATGATGTTTTTAATGAAGTCAAAACCTGTAAAAGATCCCAAAACCCAATTAAACCCATTGTGCCATTCAGCTCAAATTGACATAACTCTATAATTTCAAAATATGTTTAAATATAGCAAACACACAAATATTTGTGTATAGCATTTGTGATTTATTACTAATACATAACCATTAACATATTTATTATTATTACTTTTTTCTTTTGAGTAAACAGAATAATGATGCCCTAGCTAGACTGTGTACTTCGCGTGTTGGGAGTGGCGCTAATGAGTCTACCAGAACATAGAGCAAATATCTAGCTTATATAAAGACTTCAATCAAGATCCAGAATGGCTTCAAAATGGTTAAATTTGGGCTATTAGACGAAAGTGCTATCCACTGTGTGGCATTACTTCTCCCGTTTCGATGTTCAAGAGAACTGTTCCATATTTCAGCATTAGCGCTGCCATGATAGAATAAACCCATGCTGTATATGGGGTAGTGAAGCTATCCTCTCTTTACTGGAGCTGTAGGATGCTGTCGTTTAGTGGGGTTTTGGCCACTCCAGCGTTTAGAGTATTAGGTTAGAGTAAAAGGTTTAACACACCAGCATAAGAATCATGACGATGCTTTAGTGAAGACGGAGGAAAAATCCATTAAGTTAAAAAGTGAGTCAGTGGTGAAGTCATTTTCCCGTGTGGGGTATAATCCTCTGCTGAGCTAAATCGCTTGGGCTGCCTCCTTCATCCCTAACGCTGAGCCAAACATTGGCATGGGATTGATGTCATGTCTCTTGCTAGATTTTAGTTCAAAAGCATGCTGTGAAGAGGGCCTGTAATCTTTCTATTAGCTCTCAATAGCAGGAGGATGCAAGTGAAGATTCAGGGGGATATTGAAAGATATTGTTTGTATGGCAATAAATTGAAATTGACAATACTCCACCATAGATTAAAAATTGTTACCTACTGTGAAGAAAAAAATAACACTCTACACTGACCCACACAGGTTGGGTGCTAATGCTTTTGCTAAAGCAAGGCAACATTTACCCAAGGTTGGTGTACTCCAAATCATAAAATATAAACATAACAAAAACGTTTGCAATGCTTTTTTTTTTTTTCAAAATATGTTTAGAATTGTAATTATATTCGTCTGAAAATGGTGACAGTAGTGGTAGTAAAATTAAATAAATGTAATCATTTAAAATATATTAAATTATGATATAATAATGTATATTTCTAAATTCAAAAATTCTAAAACCTTTAACGATTTGAAAAAAAAAAAAAAAACAAAAAACACTTGCGTATCTGGAGTGTGCAAGTGAAAATGTTTACCAATCACAACTTATATCAAATTTACCAAATATTCATTCATTCTTTCATTCCTTTTCCAACCTGCTTATTCCCTTGGGGGTCACAGGGGTCTGCCGGTGCCTATCTCCAGTGCACATTGGGCGAGAGGCGGGGGTATACCCTGGACAGGTTGCCAGTCCATCGCAGGGCAACCAAATATTCAATATCCACATGTTGAATTGCCAGTGTGTACGTGGCATTAATGCCATATTTCCAAACCGCTGCCGTGTGTGTAGGGGTTTGCTAGTTACTTGAATTATGTCTTATACAAATTGATTTAACAATGGCTAGTAAACTCAACATTTTATCCAAAATTTGGTGACAAAATCACAAATTTCTTGTTAAGTGTTCTATTTTGTTTACAATGTTTTTTTTTTCTTGAGAAAAAAAAGCCTCAGCCTGCTTTATCATGTGCACTTAATCCCATTCCTGTTTTTATTGTTACACCGATGATGATTTAATACAATAAATTCTCACCAAGATCTTGTGAGACAGTCTCACAAACAAGTGAAGTCAAGATGATGTGGTAACTTGTTTTGGTTCTTTTACTCGCTGTGTCTAGATATTGATAAAATTGTTTAAAGCTGATGATGAGGTTAGACTGGTTCACAGAAGAGACAATTTTCACTCTTGTAAACCTCAACTGCTGCACACCTCAAAATGGAAGAAATGGCATTACACGTCTGGAATAGCTTTGAGATTAAAGCTTGTGGATTTGTTACAATATGGGAAATATTGTTTAATGTATTATATGTTTCAAGAAGTTTGCACATGCAGATGTAGTGTTTACAATTGGTTAACATAATATAAAGAGTAAAGAAGTAAACCATGAGTCAAGTCTGGAGTTTCAACAAGGTCTGAAAGTGAAAGGTTTATTTTGAAAGGTCTATTTTTTTTCTAAACAAAAGGCTTTCACACAGAAATGTTCCATTAATGAAGACAGAAGAAAGGAAAGTTTAATACAAAAGGTAATGAGGTGATTAGAGACAGCTGAAGATGATTACACAGCTGAAGGCGATAAAGTTGATTGGTTGGAATGGAATGTGCAAAGAGTTGTGGACAATGGAGTCCAGAGTGACCAGTCCAACTGCTCATGCAACTCAATAAAAAAGCTTTTTATATTAATCCACTTACATTTTAATAAAATATAGTTGTAACACTTGATAAACCTTAAATGTATATGAAAATAATTTTATTAAAAATGGGTTTTAAATAAAATGTACTTTAAACATATGGGTAAATGCTTCAAAAATTCAATTTCAAGCTCAGTTTTCAAGTAACATGAAGAACACATGTTTCACGCAGTATAATAGCTGACAGGCCATTTAAAGTGGAGTGCAGAGATTAATTTTTAATCAGTCTCTCAGTCGGCCCCTCTGACACCAGCAGGATCACATCTGTCTGTTAAGGATGTGTGGAGTGGAAAAGGGGCTTTATTTTCTCTTCGTCTTAAAGGTCTTGTGGAGACCTTTAATATCTCATATCCCTCGAGTGACAAAAGCACAACCCTTTTGCCCTCAGAGTTCATTCATGTTTGTGGGAAATCAAATCTTCTGGTTCCTTTTCTTTCCAATATCAGTCGGTTTCATCTTTCAGAACTCTTTAATGGATGTAGACAAAAGTGCTCAGAATACCGGTACTTGATGCCTTTACGATTAACAAATGCTAAAACTAGAAACTTTCTATAAAAATTAATCTAAGTAAAAAAGCAGTAAATCTATTAAATCGCATTGTCTTTATTTGTAGTCATATATGAAAAATAATTATTAAATTAGCAAATAGTAACCCATTTATAATTGCAACATGACGTTATCGCCTAGATCCCCTCAGTGAAGATTGAAAAAAAAGAATCAAGGTCAGGCTTTTTTTTTTTTTTTTTAAGCCTGGCAATATAAAACTAGTGTGTTTCGGATCATTATGAATAACCTAATTATGTTTACATTAGTAAGTGAACATTGCATTAACGGATAATCAAGTTTCAGCCATGGTTTCTACTGTACAGACTTGGCAGAGTGTTTTTTTGGCCTCCACCTTGTGACAGTTCATTTGAATAATATGGGGCCAGGGTTGGGTTCGGACAAACAAATCGAGTTCGGGTCGGGCTAAATTCTCTCTGGCTTCTCTCCAGGTCAAACTTTTTACACCTGATTTCAGCTCTAGTCTGAATAGCCCCACCATAAGAAGGAGAGGAAGGTGGGAAGCTGATCAGACTGTCAATTGGAGATGGGATATATCAGCTTATAAGGACATTAGGACATTGAATAATTGATGGGTGGGCACGTCCTAATTACCTATCCTGAAACGTATTCAATAAATCAAACAATTCTTAAAAATTATTAACAAAGCAAAAGTAAATCTATTATACGCTGATACTTTTTCACTTACTACATTTCTCCCTATTTCCTAATACAAATCGGTAATTTACCTCCCCATCTCATATTTACCCTCCATATGCATCATACTTTATGAAATCTGTTCTTTTTGTGCTAAGCTCATCTTATGACCGTCTGAGATACTATTGGAGCCTAGTGTTAGGTCGGTTGTCCATATAAAGAGACAAGATGTTTTATTCTTTTTTTGTAACATTAACTTCTTTATTTTACTTGGACTACCAATAGACATACTCTATTCAAAATATAATCTCATTCTGCTTGATAACCAACACCCTCGAAAAACCATGCTAGATAATATTTAGTTTATGTAGATATTTTCACATTTGGATGTGAAATTTTGATGAAAATATGTCACACAATTTTCAGATTCATCTTGTTAAGATTGAAGACAAAACTTATTGAAGACCTTTCTTTGAGCTTTTTTGACTATAGAGAGAAATCAGAGTGGCAAATAAAAAAAAAGCTTGTAATAGGGTTAAACCCTAACAAAAGCTTTTGTATAACATCATCATTTATTTTTTCTTGTTAGTCTGAAGTGTTCAGAGAAGAACTTTCTGTTTTTAAGCCCATTGTTTTGTGTCGTAAACAACACTGGGTGTGCCGTCTGTGTCTACCACACCAAAATGTCACTCCTCACAGACCTTTCTTCTATTAAACTACATCCAGTATGGATATCTCGTTGATTTGCAGCTTGAAAACCATACATTTGTGAGTTTTAAATTGTAGCATTCCACCAGTATGCATATCGTTCAGAGACATCTAGATTTGAGCACACGCTAACTCATTAGCATGAACATGATCTCAAACCCTTTAAGCTATCTTACTCAATGCCCATGTGAGTGAGGATCGCTACAGTGATATGTTACAAAGGGATTTATGAGTGATGGCTTAACACAGTAAAGCACATTAGGAGGGCTGTAGTCTTTACGCAGTAATGATGAGGATGCTTAGAAAAGCTTTCGTTGTGTGATACCTCTTAGCCTCCATTAACATGATGGCTCACAGCCTGTTTTTCATAATCACCTCGTTTTTAAATATGTGTTATCTTAAATCCTGCCGTTCTACTTACTCACAGGAAGCTACATTCAAGTAAGTGCTTTTTAGATCCTTCTAGGAGTTGGGGCTTACTGTAAAAGAATCCTAATCTACTCTTGACCAAATAAAATATCCCTTCTATATTAGAGAAATACCGATGTCAAAATGTTTTTGATTTTGTAAAAGTGAACATACCAGAAATTTAGGGGCATCATAAAACGGTCCTAGTTCCCAATGTGTGTTAGAAAAAAAAAATTCCCAGACACCCAAACACCCCTTTGTCGACGTAGCAATATTGTCGACCAAACCGTCCTTGCCAACAGAACCCTCAGCAAAGGTACTCCGGGAGGTCACATTGTCAACGGAGCAAAAGTGTCGACCAACCAACCTTGCTAACAGAACCCTCGGCAAAGGAACTCCAGGAGGTCACATTGTCGACGGAGCAATATTGTCGACCAACCGACCTTACCGACAGAACCTTCAGCAAGGGAACTCCAGGAGGTCACATTGTCAACGGAGCAAAAGTGTCGACCAACCAACCTTGCTAACAGAACCCTCGGCAAAGGAACTCCAGGAGGTCACATTGTCGACGGAGCAATATTGTCGACTAACCGACCTTGCTAACAGAACCCTCGGCAAAGGAACTCCAGGAGGTCACATTGTCGACGGAGCAATATTGTCGACCAACCGACCTTGCCGACAGAACCTTCGACAAGGGAACTCCAGGAGGTCACTATGTCAATGGAGCAAAAGTGTCGACCAACCGACCTTGCTAACAGAACCCTCGGCAAAGGAACTTCAGCAGGTCACATTGTCTACGGAACAAAATTGTCGACCAACTGACCTTGCCGACAGTGTTTCTTTAGACAATTGAGGTTTATCCAAACAGCTGTTAAAGGCTGGACTTCCATTTTGTCTGGGTCATGTCACCAATGTGAGCCTTCTAGGTTTACTTGACTGGATTTTGATGTGTGATTGGAGCATGAGGTACAGGGTTTAAATGTTGTGTTTTATATCCAATCATAATTCAGTTCATAATCCAAAGCTAATGGTTAATTGTTTGAGAAAGTAAATGCATATTTGTGTGTTCTATAGATGTCAATGTACTCTGGCTTCTACCAATAACATGATGCAAAAGTAGAGGTTATTTCTGTTCCAATTTAAAGGTCGCATGCAATGAAGGCTATATCATAAGCTAGAATTTTTTTTTTTCAGCAAAATATATTCAGAAAAACATTCTTCCATTTTGTTGCTTTATTAAGTCAGTGTTGGCCTTGGTTCTCTTTAACTCTGCATTTTTAGACAGACACTATGCACAGGTTTATGTTTTATGCAGAATAACCACATACAGACTGCAGAAAAAGAAGTAGAGTTAAAAGGTAGATGCCTGAAACAAGAACAAAGTGCACAATGCGAGACCATATTTCGTAAACACTGTGCTCAGTTGTCTGCATCCTTGATGTATCTCTGGCTGCCTTCTTTACATAATCAATGCTAATGTTTCGCTCAGTAAACCAGTACAATAGCAGAAGAACAGTGAATTCAGGTCAAGCTCTATGCATGTGAACATCAAGGCAATAGCACGTTAAATTTAAATAAGTAAAAGTAAAAAATAAAATTTACTTAACAAAAAACATTTGTTAGATTGCTTCATTAATTTTGTTTCTCCTGCACTCCTACCATACCGTAACTGCAGTTTGTTTTCTTTTGAAATATACATGTACTGTCTATAAAATATCATCAAAACCAGGGGTAGGAAACTGAGTAGGAAAGAGTGCCAGAGCCCAGTACAGTTTAGCTTCAACCTCAACTTGTTGGAGCTTCTGAAATATGTATTGAAGCACGGTTGGAAGTAAAACCTGTAGGACTTGGGTTGCCTAGCACATTTTGCTTAGGTTAGGAGTTTAATAATGGGTCATTGGTCCATTACAAAAAAAACCACATATTTTGACAAATACAACTTTATCTATATTTACTTATAGATTTTTGTCTTTCTTTATTTGTATCAGTTACAAGTGTTAATCTCTCACTTCATATTAGTGGATTTTATAGCAAGCCACATTGAAGTGCTATTTTGTTGCGTATTTTTGGGCCATGGATCTAATCATACAAAACAAATTAAGCAAGCGGTACTCCATACATTGCAATGGCAAGCAATAATGTTAATGTAGAAACCAACAAGCATCAAAATCGAGTCTCATTAGACTTTTCAGACATGTTCACGCACAACCATTTTCTTGTCATTTGAAGCTCCTGCTCTGCGTTGAAAATAAATGGGGTGGCAAAGGTTATACTTGTAATTGTATGAATTTGTAGGGCTTCAATGGTACAATATGTAAGATTTTGTTGTTAAACTATATATCTGAACATAACTGGTATTGTGTAATTCATCTCAGTAGTTGTGTAATCCCATGTTTTATTTTTTAAATACAACAACTGTTTAAATTGAATTAATTCCAGCAACCATCATAAAACTTTGTGGTCATGAAAGGTGGTATGTAATTACGTAGCATTCATGGAACCAGTCATTAGTCCCTGGCACACTCAAAGTTCACATTTTTGCCCTCTCCTAGCTGGCTATATAAAAATATAAACTTTAATCATTTCAGTTGGTGGTTTGCCAATCATAACACATATAAAAGTAAAAATACCAAGGCTCAAATTGCCTTAGTTGGCACAAGCTTTTAATGTGACAAATGTTCTCCAAGGGCTCAGCTGAAACACTCTCAATCTGCCTTTCAATTATAGACTCAATGAATGACTGCTGTTTTGATGTCAAGATCTTTTTTGCAAACCTAATTTTACAACAGCCATCATTAAAATATGACAATACTTTCCAGTTGAATGCAGTGTAAAGCTGGCAGAAAGATGTCTACATGGTTAGCTTTGCAGAGGAAACAATAAAGCCATTCTATGTTTACTGAGAACAGCCAGAATTTGTGTTTGATGAGTTCACAAACAACAATATTGTCGATGGAAAATTCCATTCCAGTAGACTCTATTCTAAAGTGAGTGCAGTGAACTGTGGGGTGGTCTTGCACTGATTCCCAATGCATTGATCAATTCTGGTGTTTTACCCACAGCCAAAATCCCTCAACTGTCAAAGCACTTGTTTGTTTTTCTCTGGCGGAACTGTTTTTACGAAACACATTTCACAATTACTGTGTGCCCAGGGATAAGGATAAACGCAGAGACATGGGCAGGCAGGCACAACTCTGGCTAAATATAGAGCAAATGATTAGCTGTATGGAGAGGGAGCTTGAGCTCAGAGAGCAATCGTGGAATAAAGCAGATGCTCTGTTAAAGGGAGAAAAAACGTCAGTATTTCAAAATTACAGCAAATGAAAATATACTCATTTTATCAAGCTAACTGATGCTTGAGATTTGAGCTGGGCGATTAATCAAAAAGTAATCGCAAACACCATACAGAAGCTATAATCATTTACATTTTTTTTTTGTTTAATTATTTTGATTAGTTTCCCTTTAAACACACTACCACATGTGGAGACATGTGACCCCGCTTCGTAAATGTCATTTAGGCAATGTGTGCTTTAATTTAATTTGTTCATTTATTGATGTTCAATAAATACTAATAGATAGTAGATAGAGTGTTTCCTTCAATTATTTTAATAATCAAGTAATTTACCCTTCATTCTAAAACCTCTCACTTGTAATATGTTTTTTTGCTGTAAAAAACTTCTCATTGAACTATGAGAGCAAAAATAATAATTGTAATAAAATAATCGATCAATGATCTTTATAAAGCTAAAATCTCTAACTAATCGAGATTTCCATTTTAGCATTCTGAAGGTAGCACAGAACCACAGACGACAGAAACACTATGAAACAATTGAAAATTAAATGAAAATTATTAGAAGAATTTCGATTGTTAATATTGGTCAGTGCCCTGACAATGTGCCGCTAATATAGTCACAACTATTCATCTTCCTTACACATTGAAATTACACATTGATATTATATAATCTGTTCTGTGAATTAATCCTGATTGAAGGGGAATGTTAAATGATTCTTGATCAGCTGGGATTTGCAAGCAAAAAAATATTTTTCTTTAACAACACAGTCCTTCATTTGGTCACACGGTTCCAGTTCAAATTGTGTGAAAGCTGGGTAGACTCTGGACATTTCACTAGTCCATTGAATCCAGATTTGATCGCAAGGCCAGTTTAGAGTCTTCAATTCACCTGATGAATGTTTTGAACTGTTGGAGGAAACTAGAGTACCCAGAAGACAACTCATTACTGATATTTCCTAGAATATTGTTTTACCATTTTAAAATCGTAAAAAAGAAGTCAAATATATTTCAGTGTTTTTTTGCCACTAACCCAAGCATTGCAGAATTTTTGTATCATCATCATCATCATCATCACTATGTTTCATCATTTTCATCAATTTTAATAGCCCTAAATTCAATATAGAATCATGTAGAATTCAAGTAGAATCTTCCTCAGGTCATGAACAAAAGCCTCATTTTCCAGTAGACACTTTCCTCTTCCACTAAAATCCCATTAAACCTTTCTTTTTCAAGTGAGGGTTCTTATCTGACCCACAGTATGCCTATTAAGAGGAACTTGGTTATCAACCGCAGCCCATCTGCTGCCTGGAACCAAAATAAATGAGAAAGAATTGACTTTTGAAATGCAGACATTTTCGTTGGATGCACTTTTAGTTTGACCTATTTGCTGGAGCTGGTGTAAGTTAACACAACATTTGAACTCAGTCATGGAATCATGAGGTCTAGACTTTCTTCTGTGGTCAATTAAGATGGCGTATCCCAATTCCAATCAATGTAAGAAAATGGTTTGCTGGCCAAGAGACCAATGTGACCTAGAAAGTAAAATCGATCTTGTGTTTGCAACAAATCACATTATTCATATGCAGTATGTTAGCGTCATGTAGAGACTCTTCAGATTGCTTAGAGTCAAAGAGATAACTTCAAGTCACGTACACTAACACGCATCCAGTTACCCTCTTCTCATGCACCTTCATCCCCACCCCATGTGTGATATTGACCCAGCCTCTAATGGATTGGTTTAGAAGGAAGACCATGTCTCTAAGGAACACTTAGAGAAAAACCAAACTCCTCACGCAAGTCGCAGCGGAGCAGCTCAGACGAGCCCTGGAGTGTGGGTGGGCATGATAAAGCCAGAATATCTAAGTCAAGCTGGGATCATTATCCCAGCTTAATGCACTCTATGTTTGCTTTGGTGTGCTCCCACTTTTATTTCCTTCGAGAGACTAGAGTGCCGTGTTTACTCGCCAATTACTGCTGCTCCCTGTCGTTAGTGGATGGATCCGCTCATTTGTAGATTTTCTCTGTTTTCATAAAAGGAGAAATTTAAATTAAGTGCTTGAATGAATATTGTCTGCTGAGTACAGCCAAGTATTCTGGAATTAGAGTGGTTTGGCATCTGAGATCTCAAAGTAGGCCCACGTTCAACGTGTTTGTGCGATATCCAACCTTTGCCAATTGGGCGTGATCACATGTTCCGTGGTAGATTTTGATTTGTTGAGTGGGCTCAGTGCTACTTTGAGACATGTTGTATACTTGAATGTAGACCGGGTTTGTTGGAATTTAATAAGATGTCATTTCTGAAAAAAAAAAAGGATTTCTTTTGTTAAAATCCATCGTAGAGTTTGAACTCGGTTACAATGCTATACTAAGAGTATAACAAAAGAGAAAACAAAAGCATTTTCTAAAGTAACAAATGATACAAGATGCTAATTTAACTGTCTCAGCTGATGGAAAGGCACGATAATTTTGGAGATCCATTGGACATAATGTATTAATTTAAAAGTATACATTTTTCTGAATTGAGTTTTTCAGAAAGCTGTCTCTAGGTATAAAAGCCTTCTCACAGAGCTGACTGAAGGAAGTCGGCTCTGGCTGCTCTTGTAGAGTAAAACACACGAAGTCCCGCCCTCTTCTAACTTTAGCGCTTACTGATTGGATATTTGCTCCAGAAATCTGTTCACATTTGTTGTTCGCCAGGCATTTTGAAATAATAATACATAAGGTAATTATTCAGGGCATCTCTGGTATTATTTGACATTTATAAATTATTATTTTCGATATTGTCAACTATGCACATATCTTTGACCATGACTATGCATGAGGTCAATTTACAATTGATTTGTTTTTTTTTAGTTACTTCCAAATTGACTACAGAACAGTACACAGACCAGCAAGGCTGCTCTGAATTTAGCATAACCAGTCTTTTGTCACTATATGGATTTTCAGACTCTGAAAATGTCAGGACTTGTCAATACTTCTCCAGAACCTCAACACCCCTCGAGGGATTATCATTCAATCAGCCACATACAAATAGCAGACCGTAAATAAAGCCCCACTAACAACCTTGACAGTGCTGTGCTCAATTATTTAGCAAACACAATAGTCGAAAGCAGAAAACACAAAGACTATTTGAACAAAATGTTCAAAGGATAGCAAAGAAGTGGAACCAACAGGAATTGTAACCTTTGTTCAAAGCATAGTGAGGATAAGGAGAAAATCAGACATTGCAGTGACACCCTACTACTAAAGGAAGCTCTTTACCCCTCTTTCTTCATGCTAGAGCTTAACAGAACAACCCTGGTTACACAGAGACACTGAGGACAGGCCAAAAGTGAGTCAGCTCCGACAAAGAGTGGTCTGTTCTCTCTGCAGGCAGCTGGGCTCATTCTGACGCTGAATGTTCATGTACACAGACACTAATCTGAGCATGTGTCATGCTTGAGGGAGGGAGGGAGGGAGGGATGGGGAGCAGGGCGATTTAAAGCCTGCTGATGAGAGGATAGCACACCGTTAAGCTGTGCTCAGCCATAAAGTCAGCACATATTCCTCAAGCTAAAGACGCATTCTGTTTGTGAAGGGAGAAGAACCATGGTATATTTGCTTGTAATAATGGTTAGGGGTTGGTTTGATTAATCTGTTTTTTATTTGATAATATATTAATTTTGATTAATTTGTTTGATATGTTCTAAAATCTTTGTAAAAGTGTTTTCGAATCTGTTGTATGTGCAGATGCATCCAAACATTGAAATGTCATCGAATCATTTAAATATTTAATTCATTTCAGAGTGAAAACCCCAGACTATGTTTACATATTATATGCAGAATAAAATACTGAGAGTCTTTATTCCTTGAATTTATCTTTAATGAATACAGATCATTCAAGCCAAAATTCATAGTATATAAATTAAGACCAATATTTTTAACTTAAAAAATGGTTGAGCTCCATTTAATGATTGCAGTGTGGCATGTAGGCAATCTGCCTGTGGTACTTCTTAGGTGATATGAAAGCTCAGGTTCAGGGACCTTGATCCCCAATGAAATGTTAAACTGACTTTCATCTGAATAAAGGAACGCTGAGAGCACTGAGCCACAGTCCAGTTCTTTTGTCTCTACAGCCAAGGAAAGATGCTTCTGATGTCTTTGGTTTCGATTTTTTCCTACCAGTCCTCTCAAGCCAGCAATTCTCTGGATGCACCACTTTGTGAAAAAAGCTTCTTTACCAATGACCTTTGTGGAGGCCACTCTTTCGGACATCTGTCAAGCCAGCAGACTTCCATATGATAGCTGAACCTTTAAATGGCCTCTTTTTCTGAAGGGTACACCAACACTTGCGGGTAAAATACTCAGAGACACTAAATTTTGGTTTCATGATTATGTAACCAAGTGAGCCCATGTCCAAAGGGCTCAAAGTTCCCACAGTTAAAGAAAGATCCAATAATAGCTTGAGTTATGGGGCAAGGAAGGAAATGCGAAGAGAATGCAGCAGCATCTGCACAAAATCATCAGATCTCTGAGTAAGAGGATTTCGAGCTTGGCTTTTATCCCAGTGAGGGACATAAACGTCTAATTAAGAAGTTCTAATTAGGTTCTTGGAGTGAAGAGATCATCAGGGTGAGAGAAAAAGCGATGAGCAAAGAAAAGAAGCTAGCAAAACCAGAGAGACTTGCTAGAGAGAGGCTTGCATTTTGCTCAGGCGTTACGGTCACAGTAGATATCATCTGAATTGTTATCAGGGCTGCAATTTGGGCTAAGCATAGACTGGCTAAAACTATGGATGTTGTGTCAGCCTTATTCTCTAGGTAGGCTTCATTACTAGATATTTAAAAATGGGCAAAAAGCCAGGATATTGGTGGAGCTGAGATGAAAACATAGACCGGCTGTTTAGATGCTGGCTTTGGTTGCCTGCGCTCTTGGCTCTGAACAAATTTACATTTATTATATCCATAGATTTACAGAGCATGTGCATTTTTTTTTCTCAGGTAAAATCAGAAGGAATCGTGAAATGTTTAATCAAGTAAGAGTACCAATTATTTGAGTTATTTAGACTAAGAAGTCCTCCGGTTGTCAGTTTATATTTACTTCTCATCCAAATTCTATGATTGAATGCCATGACATTTTCACTATTTATAACCGTCACAAACGTTTCTTTGAAAATCTTCATTAATCATAAAAAAACATTGTAATAATTTTTTTTATCATGCACTGGTCCAAGTGCATTGCTATGTAAATGGCTTAGAGGATGAGGGAAGAAAGATAAAACATTAACGGTTCCCTTGTGATTGCTTGCATAAGATCACTCATAAATGAAAACAATTGTGCAGTGGTTAAAATTTGGTTTGACAGTCAAGTGCTCATATTATCCACATTGACTCATTGTGGGAGTATTTTAAGAGATTATTAGCCTATTTGGTTGCCAGCTGCTCGAACTCCTTTTAAGGCCTACTTAAGCTGCACTCTCATTCATTGAATAAACATCATCCCTCCACCACCCCAGCACCTCACCTTCCCACCCTTGCCTCCTGTTCAAATTTAGGAGTCCATTGGGGTTGATAGCACTCATGTAAAGCTCGCCTACACGCCCACATGCCAAACCTTCTTGCATCCTAGGCTGAAACTATTCTCTTGACATAGCATACCATGTTTTCACCCCCCACTAGGTGTTTTCAGGTTTACACTTGAACCCCTGTGCACTTCAACTCTTTTAGGTCAATAATCAGCATGCATCCTCACACAAATCAATGTGCTCTTTTAAAATCGACTTTGTCCTTAGCTTTTACAGCCAGTACTTTTTATCTTAACAAACTGTAAAGATATTTCTAATACAATCACTTTTTAAATGGAAAAAAAAAATGTACCATAAAATGACTCAATTAAATGTAAATGAGTAAATTGATTTTGGCACCCCCTTTTTCGGAAAATAACAACTCTGATAAAAATGCACCCCCAACTATGAAGTGAAAACTACTGAAATAAAAAAATGTTTGATTCAGGATCGAAATGTTTGTTTTTGCTGTGAAGGTATCTGTGGGATCGGTTCCATTTTGTTACCAGCTTGAAGAAGCCAGTTTCATACTGTCACGGGGAGTATGGGAACTGGAAGAGTCCCAGAATTCATTTTTTGGTGTTGATGGAGCTTCAGTTCAGCTTAGTTTAAAAGCTGCCTTATTCTTAATGTACAATGCAATATATGCAAAAACATATGCAAAGGATTGTTTTATTAACATGTTTCGTGAAATTAATTAAAACATTGACCCCTACTAGTTATTCAATTATTCCACTGCTTTATAAGCAAATCCAACCCATCTCTAGCCTAGTCTGAACCAGCTTTGCTTTGCACCACACTTGGCTGGGCATCCGAGGACAGCTAGCCTCTCACATTTTTACACTGCCACTAATGCTCTTGACCTTGCCCTCACTTTATCGAGGACGTTTCATGACCATTTCATTGAAAAGTAAAGAAAGGTTTTACAATGAAATCACATTTACATTTACTCATGTAAAATTGGCTTTTGTCCAAAAATACGTGCAGATACATACTATGGTTAAGTAAAAAAAAATATATATATATTATTTTTATCCCATTTCCCAATGGCTCTCTAATGTCCCACCCAGAAACCATTCATTGAGTGGTGTTGCCAAACTCCTCTTTTGGTAATGAAAAACTGGTGGAAGTGTGACCTGGTTTGTTGGGATTGGCTTGTTGTGTGCAGTGTGTATTGGAGATTGGACCCTCAACACTATTCAGTACATCAGATCAATATAGTTTTGTAGTGATTTTAGTTAAAGTGAGAAATAAATCTGGCTTTATTGACTGTCGGCAGAGAAAATAAAACAGAATGTGTTTTCTTTAGCACAAAGTGTTTTGAGGAAAATCAAAAATTTCTGTTTCAAACGTTCATGAAGCACCTCAAACAAGTCATACAAACTTAAAATTTTCAAATCCAGATTGTGTTTTTTAAAGATTTTAGGTAAGTTATTTTTTCCCAAAATGTGATAAAATGCTTTGTGGCCCTTTTTTCACAAAACACTATAAATTCAAGGAATCAATGTAATATTTTTTTTTCTTTGATGAAACCATTTAATTAAAATACAATAACAATGAACATCAAGATTGAATCAATTGACTCGTTTCAGAATAGATGGATTAAACAGTGTCACAACCCACATGCAGATACTGGTCAATCTCTAAAGTGCTTGCTTTAGTGGACTTATGGCATTTTGGGAAAAAAAAGAAAAAAAAAAACTTTAGTGGCATTGATCGCAGTTTAGAAAAAAAATCTGCCATTATTGTGTTTTTTGAAAATATATTATGGGCTTTTCAAATGTGACAAAAATACACTTAAGATTTCGTACAAACTCATTGTTGTTTTGGTAAACACCATTGTGTTTTGAAAACAAAATCCTCATATCTGCATAAAAATTTTATAAAATTATTAGCTATTTTATGTTGCACGTGTTTGTGCGGAGACATATTTTAAGAGATTTAAAAAGAACAAAATGTATTCTTTCCAGCTCTTTATCAGGACAGACTAGGAGGAAAGGACTCACTTAAAATAATAAGAAGGATTCATTTCTAAACAAATAGAGATAAATATGTTACAACTGGCAGCTATTATCAGGAGTGATTGTAGGAGCGTTCAAACAGTGTGACACTTCTGGGCCGTTATTAATGTCCTCTCTCTTGCTGCTTTCCATTTTCATTTCAATCCCTCTTTTTTGACTGAAAGAAAAAAAAGGCTGCAAATCCGCTCTCTAGCTTTTGTATTTGGGGCTGGAAAAGCATCGGCCCTCTTGTCCAGAGAGATGAAGAATGCAGACAGACATGCTTTGTGTCTGGTCTAAATGTCCCTTCTCTCTTTCTTTCTGCTTGTAGGTTGGATGGAGCTGGAGAATCTGCTGTGGTGCTGTCAGTCGAAGATCTGATTGGTAGTTTCATTTGTCTCATGTCCCTGGGTAGAAGTCTGAAGTGTGTGGTGTTCGGTGACCAGAGTCTAGTCTACGGAGGCTTCATGTTCTTCTCCAGCCCTCCAACTCATCTCTGATAGAGGTACATGTTCAAGTAAAGTCATTCTCTATTATTCTCTCAACACTGTGATACAGCGGGTGTCGTTCTCGATTTAGCAATTTTTCACAGTGACATAAAATGTCGCACAACTTTTGACAATTCGAGACAATCTAATCATTGCACAATTCAATATTTAGATTTGCCAACAAGGTGGCACAGTTCATGTGTTTGAAAGTGCCCCAAAAGGCTCTTCCTCTGCATGCTATCATGGAATACCTCAATACCCTTGTTTACACTTAAGTTTGATCAGCAAGTATAACTTGCGCTTACTTTAACATAAATATTTTAAAAAGCACACAAAAAGTGTTTAGCAGAACCATATTAATGTTAACGTCTAGAACATGGATGTGACAAATGGAGCTGTGTTTGGAAGGTTATGCAAACATTTCAGGCTGTTAGCTAAGAGCCCTCTAATCTGTAGTGCAAATAAACGATACTTCAAACAAAAAAACGAAACAAAACAAAAAAATTTTTTACAGGATCTTCAAAAAAAATTTGCATATTGTGTTCATTATTTTCTGTAATGTTTTCTGATAAACATTAGACTTTCATATTTTTCAGATTCATTTACACACAACCGAAGCCTTTTCTTCTTTTAATATTGATGATTTTGGCATACAACTCATATATATATATATATATATCAGCAATCACTTTTTAATTGTTGATTAACATAATTATTAAAAAAAATAATGAAACAGGCCTGGACAAAAATGATGGTACCTCTACAAAAGATTGAAAACTATTTGATCAGAGTGACATGATTAACTCAGGTGTGTCCTTTAATTGACATCACAGGTGTTTCCAAACTCATAATCAGTCAGTCTGCCTATTTAAAGGGAGACAAGTCGTCACTCTGCTGTTTGGTGAAAAAGTGAGGACCACACTGAACATGGACAACAGAAAGTGAAGGAGAGAATTGTCTCAGGACATCAGAAAAAAAAAATATAGACAAACATCTTAAAGGTAAAGGCTATAAGACCATCTCTAAACAGTTTGAATTTCCTGTGACAACAGTGGTTCATATTATTCAGAAGTTCAAGACCCACGGGACAGTAGCCAACCTCCCTGGAAAATTGAAAATTGATGACAAATTGAAGAGACGGTGAAACATGGAGGAGGCTTAGTAATGTTTTGGGGCTGCTTTGCTGCATCTGGCACAGGATGTCTTGAATATGAACAAGGTAGAATGAAATCTTAAGACTATCAAGACATTCTGGAGAGAAAGGTGCTACCTAGTGTCAGAAAGCTTGGTCTCAGTCGCAGGTCATGGGTCTTCCAACAGAACAACGATCTAAAACACACAGCCAATAACACCCAAGAATGTCTGAGAGAAAAGTGTTAGACTGTTCTAAAGTGGCCTACCATTGAACATCTGTGGAAGGAGCTGAAACATGCCATTTGGAAAAGACACCCATCAAACCTGAGACAACTGGAGCAGTTTGCTCATGAGGAGTGGTGCAAAATATTTGTTGACAGCTGCAGAACGCTCATTGACAAACACAGAAATCGTTTAATTGTCGTGATTGCCTCAAAAGGTTGTGCAACAAAATATTGAGTTATGGGTACCATCATTTTTGTCCAGCCCTATTTCTTTTGTTCTTGTTTTTTTTTTTTTAATAATTATGTTAATCAACAATTCAAAAGTGATTGCTGATTTTGATTATTTAATTTTCAATAATTTTTTATTTAATGTTACTTTTGTAAGTTTCGAGTGATTTCAGTGAGAATTGTGGGTTGTCCTTTAACTGAAGGGTACCAACAATTTTGTCCACGTCTGTATATTATATATAAATACATAAATAAACATACATTACAAAACCCAGCATCTCTTACTATAGTAACCAAAAGTGGTGCCTGATGCCAACCACAACGTTTGAACAAACCAATCTGATTTCATTACATCAAAAATGAAAGACCTGACAAAAAGCTTGAAGATCAGAAAGCCCAGGCAAAAATCAGTTCATATTTTTTGTGTTTTTAATGTTTTATTGTTTTAAATCTGTTTAAACATCAAAGTTGAAGAGTGGTTCTTATATTCTAATCATTTGAATAGGGTACGTTTACATAACCAAGCTTTATGGCAGACTATCTCTCCACCTGATTCAATTTAGAGTCCACACAGGATATAATGTTGTTTTTGAGTGGCAACATAATGAACCACAAGACAAAGAAAAGCCATTACAGACTACTTTTTATAGGAATAGAAATCTGAATCTAAGTTAATAGGAAAAATCACCCTCCTCTGCCCATATTATCTTTCTAAATGGCCTCTATATTTTACATTTGATTGCAATAGCTTAGACTTCCCAGAGCCTTACATGGCATGTACATTTTCATATTTCTTGTTTCTTAATATCCTCCCACAGCTGTTTTCTTTATACGTTATAATGTTAATGATTAATGGTTAAGTCAAACTTATTTATAGGGAATACCAACTTTCTTGTCATGTCACCAAATAATTCAAAATTTAAACAAATGCCTACAAATTCTTTTTGGACACCTATACATAGCCCAGAATGTTTCCAAACACTTTACTGTAATACAATTTTAAGACATATGCAATAATTAAGAATTTTTTAATGAAGAACAAGCAGAAAGCAATGTTAAATGTTAAAAAAGTTGACTATGATTTTGAAAATTATGATGGCAGACAATGTTTTACAGCAAGCAGCATCTCAGCTTGCAGCTTTCTTTTACTTGTTTTATTGCAGATACGTGCAGGCCCTTTTCATGACATTTTGCGAAATTTATTATTTTAACCCTTAGAAGTTTGCATTCACCAGTGCATGGGCAAATCATACTGGCTGTTTTGAATTAAGTTGGAATGACACCACCCAGATTTTGTTTTATTTTGATTTCGAATATAAAGTGTAGGTTTCAAAAAGGTTACAAGACTTATGACACATAAATTAGCAAAGAAATTCAATTAAAACGTGAAAAATGTGCGATCATCTTTCAGTTTAATTTTACACACCCCAAATCAGTGCCATCCAGTGGTGAAAAGAAGGGATAACCATTGGAAAAAATTTAATACCTGTGATATGGTTTGTGCTTCTCAAAGTTTTGTCACAATTTACTACTTGGAATTTCAGGTTACTGGTTGAATTATTGCGTGATGAAAAAAAAATACATTAAATACAAAATACATTCATCTTTTAACCCACTTATTATTCACTTCTGGGTCACGGAAGAGAGGTGGGGGTACACCCTGGACAGGTCGTCACTCCATCATAGGGCAACACAGACACTCACACCTAAGGGGAATTTAGATTATTCAATTAACTGCATGTTTTTGTGGAAACTGGAGTACCCAGAGGAAACCCACACAAGCACAGAACATGCAAACTCCTTCAAGGAAGTTCATCAGCAAACCTCAAACCGACAACCTTCTAACTAGAAGACTACAGTGCTACCCACTGCGCCACTGTGATTTCCATTTCTAATACATTTTACCAGATATATTATATAGATTTCTTTCCACACCATCAACAGCAACAAAACAGAGCGAGCTCTTTTCCAGCCCTGTATTTTCCTCTATTTTGAGGATTAGTCCGGTTCTCGTGAAAAAAAAATGGAATAAGTGAAACTGTCATGAATAAAAATGGGATGACTGTAAACTCCTTTCTTGAATCTCAGGCAGAAGTTAGTTTACTGCTTACAGCTCACAACACAATAATGTTATTTGTTTGATTTTAATTTAAATAAAAGTCCCTCACTGAAAACAGCCCTGCATGCTCCAGTGCATATACCTGGCTTGATTCAATGTGAAATGATCTTTAAGAGCTGACTGTTGAGAGCCTCTGGGTAAAAGGTTTGGTCCACAGTTTTGAGAGTCAGCTGACTCCAAATGTAGCAGTGATACGGAAAAGCATTTTTTTTTCTTTGAAAACAATATAAGTGAAATTTCAGAGTCACAACTGAAACCAAAGGAGCTGCTGTGATGGATTTGGAAGAATGACAAGTGAATGCTGCTCTGTTAATGTCTCTACAGGTACATCAGTTACGCTCTCTTGTATAACATGCACTTTATGATCCTTTTATGAATAATGGTGCTGTATGTTTTGGTACAGTGCTCAGAACTGTTAAGAGCAGTCATTATCCAAGATGTGGAAAATGTTACTATCATTGTTGTTTTCTGAAACACAGATAAAAATCATATTTTTGATTGTTCTTAAAGGAGCACTACACTTTTGTACAAAAGAACTAAGCCTTGGCTACAGTAACTACAAGCAGAAGATAGTTTTTAGATGTGAGGGAATCTACTCTATATACTATTATGAGACAAGACAAGAATGGACATCAAAAGCAGATCTAAAGAACTTCAAGAGCTAATCCGAGTGTGGGCAGTGAATGAAATGCTGTGGTGGCCTGAAGGGTTGTCTAAGCTAACCAGCAGTAATGTGTCACGATCACATCTGTCTGTCTGACCTTGTTCACCAGTGGATGTCCAGAAGAGGTCAGATGATCTTTTTGTTGTTGTTGAATAAACAGCATGTTACCTGAATGTTCTCGCTGTAGCAAACAAAAACTATTGTCTATTCAGGGTTCAGTTAGATTTTATTTTGCTAAATGAGTTCAAGAGAACAATTTGAGAACAATTACAGAAGAACATCATTGTTTTGATTGATCACTTGTATAAATGCGCTCAAGTAAAACTTGATTTCAAAAGATTGCTGCATCAAAATGTTGAAACTTAATCTTACCCAGATTTATGTATTTTAGTTTTTCACGTTTTGACTTTCTTAAAGTTAATAATCTGCTTAATCCTGCCCTATCAACTAACTAAGTATTCAGTCCTAGTTCTCTTGATCTCTACGTCTTCATGGCCAGCCTTTCTTAGAAAAATTCAGAATTGTAAAAACCTAACCAGAAAATGCTCTGAAATCATCAAAATGCTAAAATAATTAACATAATGCAGAGTAGATTCCCCCAGGAAACAACTTAGCTGAAAAAATTACGTGTTTTCTACTTTTTCTACACTATATATTGAATTATATTAAACTTTTTAATACTCTTTATGCAAAGTGTGAAACACTATAAGTACAATAAACACCGTGATCATTGTAAAATGTTGTTTTTGCCCACTGATGAGGAGGTTTGGCACCTGTAGTCTATATCACCACTTAAATGTTTAATGTAATTTTATGTTGTCGCCCACACCTTATGATGATGTAATGTCCTGTTTGCATGCTTGTGAGCATCAGTGATTTAGCAGTTGTTCCGGGAAAGATTACTGTGCTGGAAGAGTGAGTGTTGGGGGTTTAAATCAGCGTGGGCTGCCGTGTTGAATTACTATCTCTAGAGCTGATACAATCTTATTTGTCTGTTTGTGCTAGCAATGAGGTTTGACCTCCATGTTTGATGGCTTAGCAAACACTTGAAACAGTTTTGCATCCAATGCTTATACCATGCATCAAAATGTCAATATTTATCTTTAATGAGTCTTTACTATTATTATGCACAATTGTATGTTATTCTTAAAGAAAATTACTAAAGTAGAAAATAAACTCTTTAATGGGTCAAATCTGCCTTAATCCACTGTTTAAGGGACTTTAGTTGGGGCTGCAGATAAATGGTGAATTGCAACGAATTGGATTATCAAATCTAAACGGAAATAAATATAGAAATCTGAAAATTACAGCATCTGAAGCACTTTTTATTAGCAAGTTGCTATTTCTCTTTAAAAAGTGCCTAAGAAATTTCTCAAGGCCATCAGGGAAGGAATTTGCAAATACTTACATATTTAAGAGCTAGACTTACAGAAATATTTGCAAAGTTAATGCATTTGAGAATATACATTATGGCCTGGGGTATACGCCTTGGAAATAAATGAATGCTGCTGCTTCTACTAATGAACCTTGAGTGCAGAAAATCACACATAAAAGAAAATTCTGTGAGAAGGGCCATTATGCACCCAAATAACATTCACTCACTCGTTCATGCATGCACATTTCACTCCTGGTTATATAGAGGATCTGTCAGTCTATTCCAGCTCTCATTTGGGTGAAAATGAGCCATACATCCGTTTCAGAGCACCAATAAATAAAAGAGCAACATACATTTCTATTGCAGGATAACTTGCATTACATCGTGGAAAATTTTAAGTAAATACATAAGCTGTTAAGAATTGATCTGTTTGAACATTCCTTATTGTAGTTTTATTTGTTTATATTTAGTGTATTACTTTTTTAATTTCAAGACATTTCTCAAAGGTGAATTCACAATGTTAGGGAGTGGTAAAATGTACCATATACAGTTGTGCTTATGAGAAAATATGAGGTGCCATTCGTGACAGCCCAATAAGTTACAAGAGTTTAGGCTTGAAGAATGCCAAGAAGAATGGGCTGCTATAACAACAGAGAAGATAAAGAACTTCATCAACAACTACCCCAAGAGACTTCATAGCTATAATTGGCGTTAAAGGGGGGGATTACAAAATATTAAGAGCTTTGTAAACTGTTGATCATTTGGGTCATTTGAAAAATTTCTGTTGTCATATAACGTATTTTGCACAGCGACCAACCAACTAAACAACATATTGTCACACAACTGGCTAAAGTAACCAAAGTCCAGCAATACTGAAATAATTCTTCAGTTCTGCAGGGAATTCTCTCAGAGCTTGGCTCTGATACCAAATAGAGCCTTGTGAAGTCTGGAAGAATAACAGGAAAGATGTGACATCAGTAAGGAAAATTGGACTGCTCCAACAGCAAGGACTGTAGCATAACTCAGAGATCATGTAAGGATTGTTTTGCAGATTACTTGGTGTGCTTTCCAGAAATGGAACAAAAGCAGGGGACTGGCACCATTTTAGAGAGCTGATCCAGCCCAGTCCTCTCTGACCAAGTGTGTAGACAATGCCTGCTGAATGAGGCCAAAGGCACCTCAATCTCCCCTGGAGTATAGCGATAAGCCAATTCTTCAATTATACTATTTTCATTGTAAATAGTTACTTCTAAACTTGACAAGTTCGATAATAGTGTTTTTTAAAACATTAATTGATCTGAAAAGACTGCTGATTTGAAGAAAGTTTACCTTTGGGTTATCAAGACTCTGCCCAGCATCACTTGTAATCATGTGTAAACTCCTGTTTGTGCTCATTTGGGTACAGTCGATATCTTTATTATAGAAAATGGTTTCCATCATTGTTAGCTGTCGACTAAGGATCAGTATTTTATGTGGATTCATGAAGTGAAAATGAATTTAAAGCAGTTTTGGTATCTCAAAAGTTACGATTAGTCCTGAAATGACTAATTAGGGTTATTTAGTAGCTCTAATAATAACATTACAGTCCTCAGCACCAAAAACCCAAACAGTTACACAATCTTACAGTCATTGGGTAAATCGACAGGAACATATCCAAATGTACATGGAAAGCTGTCTTCAAAAGCCAGTACGTATCTTTTTTCTGCTTCACATCAAAGAAACTGGCCTAGAGGGACAGCTGCACGCAGTGCCACTGAATAGATGCCTGTCTCAGAGTGTATGCCACAGCTTTTCCTGCCTCCTTTAAAACGCTCTTTTGAAGAGCTGCCCAATTCAACAGGAACCTTGTGCAAAGGTCATGGTCAATTACGTGTTTCTTTATGTGTTGTTTTGTGTTTTCTTTTCCCGCAGCACTTTTGAGCATTAAAGAGCTCTATTAATCACATTGGGTCATCATAACAAACTCCCACATTCCTGTCTTTGTTTTTTCAGCTGTTTTTTTTTTACCTTTGAATGTTTCAAAAAATGAAAACAATAACAAATTTTGTTATTTATTCATCTATGTCAAAAGACAACACATGTTTGAATGACATTTTTTGGTTAAAGGTGTTACTAAAAAAAGCAGCTAGATATGCAGACTGCATTTTTTAAACAATGGGCTGCTCTCAGAACTTCTGTGTGTTCCAAGATGGTACTGCGATATTAAAAGCAGGTTTCAGGGATGTGAAAAGGAGAGAAGAATAAATAATTGGTATAGTTCATACCAGCCTTCTGTTGTATATTGGGTTGGCAAGAGATACATGGACACAGACATGGTCAAAGCTGAGCCAGAAGGGCTCTGGGTAGCACATGGGGAGGTACTTCCGGGATGCCCTCACCCCACTTAGTTCAGTCAGTAGCGTGTGGGTTTCCGGGCCAGAGGTGTGGGACCTTTCTGTGCTGGTACTTCCGCTATTCCCCGGCCTTGAGAAAATTATAAAGCTAAAACCTTAATTATTAATGACTACAAATACAATGAATAATTCACACAGGAACAGAATGAATATCCAAACACAAGAAACAATACAGTCCAGAATGAGCAGGATGAAGGGGCTTAAGAGTCAGAAGACAAATGAGTAAAGATGATGGTTGCATGTATGAGGTATGGAATGAATGCTCTCTTACCAACAAATAATGCTGAGTAATTATGAAGAGGCAGATAAAGACATTACGGCAACAGAAGTCAGGTGTGAAGAATTCGAAAGGGGCTGTTAGATGAGGGAACACAGCGGAGAACTGTGAAATCAAGCAGGTTAACTGATATCGACTCATTTAATGTGGCTTAATAAAAGTCTCTGAGATTTCATTGATGTTACAATACGTCTGGCATCCAAACATCACCAGGTCCTCTGTTGAGAAACAGCTCACAATGTGAATGCATAAATCCACTGTAAAACTCGTTTAAAAGCCTTGTTAAATGAACCAGAGAGCATTTGAAGTAAATGGGGCCTTCATCAGCTGTAAGATTGTTATTACTACAGAGGGCCTGTAAACAGTGCACATGGTGAACTGCTGTTAGTTAATGTCTTCTGTTCTTTGAGCCCTGAATTGTGGCTGTGGAACATTATCATGTTGGTATAATTTATAACTGTGTTCAGCAAAGAAAGGCAAACTGCAGGCTCTCAGCCTAAAACGTCCGATAATAGGGTATGATTAATACACTCTCTATTTGGCAACAGGAGCTAATAGGCATCATTTTGCCAGAGATAAGTGATAGCTGCAGACAGAGAATATCCAATGTAAAAAGGTAGCATTTCCTCTTTGCGGGAATCAAAGTGTATCATTTTTTGGGGCAGTTTTGCTCACCATGACGCTATTTTCTTTCTGTGAAGTCACAAAGATGAGCCTCATGGTACAAATGAAAACCTCTGCAAGGTTTTAGTTGAAAGTTATGTTCAGCCTACTTCATAATTCGGTGCACACTGTGAGTGAGAGACAAGTATGACATCTGCCCTGCGGGTCATGTCTCAAGTCCTGAGGCAGCATGTGATTACTGTGATTGCATGATTCTAGAGCTCTCCACTGAATGACATTGATTGAGGCACAAAGTGTTGAGTCACATACACAGCAATTCATTCTAGCAAAGTTGTAACAATTAATAAATTCAGCAAACAGCTTGACGTATGTTTTTGCACTGCAGAAGCAAACCGAAGAGCCAGGTACAAACCAACAGAGAACAAATGCCAATTAGAAAGCCTCCTAATTGGAAATTGAACTGTAAAAAACTGTCCGTTTTCAATTTTTGAGATTTTTCCATTGAACAAATGACAAAATGTAATACTCAGAATTGTAGAATTAGTACAACTGTGTTTTGTGGAATTATTATGTAATGTAACGAAAAAATATTTGTAAAAAAAATCAAGCTGAGGCTGTACTTAAAAAATTATATTAAGCACCGCCACAAAAAATAGTAGTTTATCAGAGCAAATTGTAAAGTAGTTAAAAACGCTCAAAAAGGCTGCAGGCTTCTAAGGGTTAAAATGCTTATGTTAATGTAGAGTCACCTCACAAGGACCCTGGTGACTCTGTTAAAAGCAGACATGAGGTTTGAAATCCTTTTCTATTGCATCACAGCTTTAGGCAATGATTCTGCTAGTCGCCAAAACCCTAGAAATACTCTGAAAATCACTTAGAGCACTGTCTCTCATGAGTGTCAGAGCAAAATGCCAGAGTTTCACTGTCTCTTGCTTCAGGCATTTTTATGCAGCGGTCGTTTTTTAAAAGCCAGCTTAATACAGATGGGATTGTCTCTGAAGGACTATAAATTGGTGCTATTTACATTTGTCTTTTAGTGTTCTCTTACATTTGTACATTTCAAAATATGTGTCAAAATTTGGGATTTTTTGTGAGGGTTTCATAAAGGTGTTAAACATGATAGATTCCCAAGTTTAGATACATGTATCAGCCTAGTACTGAGAACAATCACAGCCAAAATTGCACTGAGGATATAACCATAGCCATCCAGCAATAGAACCAGGTGGAAGCTCAAGGGAACAGGACTTTTGTCGTTATGCGCCCTAAGCTCTGGAATGTGCTGCCCCTGTAACTTCACTGTCCATTTTCATATGAGCTCTAAACAAAACATGTTTTAACCGTGTTTAGTTTAGTTTTCATTTTTATTTTTAGTTGTATTGTTTTGATTTTTATGGGTTTTCATTACTTTTAACGTTTTACTGTTTATGTTTGTCACTGTTTTATATTTTCTGTTTTAATGTATTTTCCAAACTGAAATGTGAAACACAATGCTCTGGCAGTGTAGAGATTTTGTGCTGTATAAATCTCGTTGGCTTGCCAATGCCAGTCAAGATGTGCTCATTTAAATATTTTGTTGATAACTAACAAGCATCTTATTTGTTTAGCACTCACTTATCTACGTGAACTAGTCAGTATTCATTGCTGCACTGGTTCCCTTTTGTCGTGATGCATCACTCACTCTCTCTCTCTCTCTAAATCTTATCTGCGCCAAAAGAACTTCACTTAATGGAATGTCCTGCCATCTGAAATTCCAAAAGTAGTGATCTGCAAGTTTTTAAACCAAAGACTCATCTGCTTATGCCAACATTCCTCTTTTAACTGTAATGTCTTGTGTTTTAGCTCCATTTTCATATTCTATTTTTTTCCAATTCATTCCAATGTATAGTCAACTGCTTTTTTGCAAAGTTATGAAATTGAAATGATGAACTGAAAATACTCAGATTTTCCCCAACACTGTGTTTTTAGTCCAAATTGTATCCTGTCAGTAAAGAACAATCACTTCAGCAGTGAGCTTAGAATCACATTGCTATGAATACTAACTGAGCTTTGAGGATGATCCATAATCACGTCAAGCATCATGAATAAAATACAGATGCTTCTGTGAGTACAAAGAAAAGCATGTTTTTTGGTGACAGAATTGGCAGAATTTAACACACCTTGTACTCCATGCCAAACCATATTGTCACATCAGAGATCATTTTCTATTATTCTCATGATCAGAGAAGTCCTCAACAAGTTTGTAATTATTTTATCTCAAAGCTTTGTTTTGATGGGAATCTCTTTAAAGGCAACAACAATCAAGGCAGAAAACCACCGGAATGAACCCATTTCATCTTGCTTCCTCCCATCAATGTGTCTGTCTTTCCATCTACGAATGAAATCTAAACGTATTTGAAAACACAGCTAATCATCTGCTTCTTTAAAATGTCGTTGCAGTTACTATAAAAACAAAATCGAATTCAGAGCTCACGCATTAACAAACATTTAATGGCCCTTAACAAATTTCAGACAGTCAATTATGTTGTAAAAGCAAAGGCCATAGCAGAGAAAATGATGTCATAAAACTTGTCAATGAAAGGGGCAGCTTTATGATATCACAAGCTTTACCACACTGTAAATCTTAAAGAGTTTCAATGAATACTGCCGTAACCGTCAGTTTTTGCTGGACTAATTAGACTGGTTTTATAGTTTCAGCATTACAAAGAGCAACAAAATTTGATTATAATGATCATTAAAATAAATTAACATTATTTTCATAGAAAGAATGTAAAAATGATGAAAACAAAAATAAAATGTATTGGTGTATATTTTGTGACTTCCTCTGAGAAATCAATAATTTATGTTGGAAGTGTGTATTTGCTGCTGTAGTCTTGGATATTTAATGCAGTATCACAGGGTTAAATATTTCTGCCACCTTACATCATCTCCACCAAAGGTACCTAGAGTAGATTTCACATCACCGAGCAATCATAACAAGTGAATTTCATATTCCCCAGTTTTAAACCTGCTACATATATATATATATATATATATATATATATATATATATATATATATATATATATATATATATATATATATATATATATATATATATATATATATATATATATATATATTTGGTACTTTTCACACCAGCGGTTTTTAATACACATATGGTTTCATATAGAGATACACCAGCTATATGTTCTAGTAGTAATTCGTGTCACCCAATGAAAAACAAATACAGTTTTCATAGCAATTTCCTTTGTGCCGCCAACGCAGAACTGACTAAAAATGCAGATTATTAGCCTTCAGAGCAGTTCCCATAAAAACAATACTTTTGATGTATCTAGCTAATTTTGCTATTCGTAACAACAGCAAGGGAGTGTATTTTATAAATGACAATTATGGTTATTGAAATGCAGCAAGTTAACGATTCAGATCATTTGGCAGCCAAATAAAATATGAAACAGTTTATCGACTAGTCATCCACCATGAACTCAATATTAGCATTTTCTTTGTATTTCAGGACCATATATCATTCTGTGATAAAAGATACAGTGGTAACTCGAAGCAAGTTTTACATGTAAAACGCCTAATCCGTGCAATGGCTCTCAGGAGCAACAGTATAAGTTGATTAAAAAAAATGGAAAACCAGCGAAAAATCAAAAAACATTTCTTCAATCCTTAAATCTATGCATTGTTAATGTAATAAATTATAATAAAACAGAATAAAACACATGCAAAATACATAATATGTACACAAATGTGAAACCTTATCTTGCGAGTGAATCACAATCACAAACAAAGGCTACTGTACCAAGTATTAACATTGATTTTTTCAGGTGTTCAAATATTTATTTCCCGCTGTATCATACAAATAAATAGTTAAAAAATTATACATTGTGATTTCTGGATTTTTCTTTTTAGATTATGTCTCTCAAAGTGGATGTGCACCTACGCTGAAAATTTCAGACCCCTCGATGTGGGAGAACTTTCAAAATAGCAGGATGTTCAAATACGTATTTCTCTTACTGTACATCCAGTATATGGTAGATTGAGTTTGTTTGTTTTCAATGGAAATTCCTACAACCTTTTGTTGAAGATATCTCAGACTTAGTTGTTATTACTATAAATTAGTTTAAAAGATATACGAGCTCTGAGGTGAGATAAGAGGTTTCATTTTTGTCCTCACAGCCCTGCCCATGTACTACATTTAGCTTCAAAATCTCTTGTCCAAAATCTGTTGATGATATCAGTCATTGAAGCCCTAGCAGTCAATGATTTTACCACACACCATAATTACCACCGCTAAACAGATTGGAGTAGAGCTTCTGCTTTAACTGGAGGGAGTCAAGTATGTCAGGGTCTTGTGGGTCATGTGAGATGAACAAGTGGATTTGTGCATTGGCTGCAGTAATGTGGTTTATTTTTCAGGTCTTTTTGATAAATGTTTAAAGGAAAAGGTCTTGATTTACTAGTCAATTTATACCTAGACTCGTACCAATGGCCATGAGCCAAAAGTTCTAGATCTCGGACACAACCGGCCAAAATGCATTTCCTATGCAGGTTGATATATAGATAAGGGTTCGACATCTAAAAGAGTCACTTGAGGTAGCTCAGGCACCTTCCCAGAGAAGAGTTTCAGGCATATGAAGCGTTGGGAATACCACGATATACTATAGAAACTATATCTCTAGGCAAAAAATTCCCCAGCATTGCTCCAGTAGAGGAAGTGTTCTATGGAGCAGAAAGTCTGGACTTCACTGCTTAGACTGCTTCCAGATATACTGATAAAAACGAATGGATGGATATGTGGAAGAAAGAATGTGTTAACTTCTTCACACCCTCCATCCGGTAAAATGGTCCATTACACTGGTTCTCATTATTGGAAATCTTTATGTTAAAACTTGAAAATAGAGAAGAGATGGAAACACTTTGATCCAAAAATGAAATTTTATTCTCATTTTTGTAATGTGTTTTGTGTGCACATACAACTGTGTCATTTTTTTTCATATCGTAATGGTATATGCTTTTAGATGTTTGTCATTTTAGAACTTGTCTACTGAAAAGGAGAAAAAGAAATAAAATAAATAGTGTCCTTTGTTCGATCCTTAAGATCAAGCAACATTTACACAATTTAAACTTTATCAAAATTTTTAGGTTTGAAGGGGATCAGTTTAATTAATGCTTGAATGTAAATTTTTTAGTGTAACTATAATTTTCCTAACAGATTCCTTTAACATTTATTTATAATTAATTCAATGTTTTGTCCATTTTCCAAGGGTAAGAGTCTCAGAATCCCCATGAGACATTGAAAGATAAAGAAGGATTTGTTTACTGATCCCATTATAGATCGAAAAAAAAAACTCTTTACAACAGCCTTTATAAGAAAACATTTTAAATGTAATCGTGTTCCTGCAGACCAAGTGACCTGCGTGTTTAACACCCAATCTTATTGAGCTTGAAACAGACGATCAATCTCTTCAGTGCTTTTGGTGTGCTGAAGCAGGCTGGCGTGCCCTAAAACAAATCAAAGGCAGTTCATTTAATATATTTCCAGCATTAGGTTCCAGTTATGCTTCTGAACCTTCACATTTTTCTACATTTTGTTTGTCTTGCAGTTCATTCGAGAGATGGAGTGGTTGATCTTTTCCCTACTGGTGCTGGCTGTGTCTGCATCGGGGCAGCTGTGTCCCAAGCGCTGCATGTGCCAGAACCTGTCACCATCTCTAGCTATCCTGTGTGCCAAGACAGGCCTGCTATTTGTGCCAACAGTCATTGACCGGCGGACAGTGGAATTGCGTCTCACTGAAAATTTCATCACAGCAGTAAGGAGGAGAGATTTTGCGAACATGACGAGTCTGCTGCACTTGACGCTATCTCGCAATACCATCAGCCAGATTATGCCTTACACTTTTGCCGATCTCAAACGGTTACGCGCTCTTCACCTAGACAGCAACCGGTTGAGTGTCATCACGGATGATCACTTCAAAGGACTCACCAACCTAAGGCACCTTATCCTTGCCAACAATCAACTGCACAACATCTTCTCAAATGCATTTGACGACTTTCTGGGGACCCTTGAGGATTTGGACCTTTCATATAATAACCTTGTGGATATCCCTTGGGAGACTATAGGGCGCCTTACCAATGTGAACACTCTCAACATGGACCATAACCTCATAGAGAATGTCCCTCTAGGAGTCTTTTCAAATCTTCATAAACTAGCCCGTCTGGATATGACATCTAACAAGCTAAAGAAAATCCCCCCTGATCCCTTGTTCCTTAGAATACCAGTTTATGCCAAATCAAAAGGCTCCCCACTTTCTTCTCTTGTCCTCAGTTTTGGTGGGAACCCACTGCATTGTAATTGTGAGCTACTCTGGCTTAGGAGGCTGACACGAGAGGACGACCTTGAAACATGCGCATCACCTCCTGATCTTACAGCCAAGTACTTTTGGACTATTCCAGAGGAGGAGTTTATCTGCGATCCCCCTGTGATAACAAGGAAATCTACCAAAACGTTCACCATGGAGGGCCAGCCAACTAGCCTGAAATGCAAGGCCAATGGAGACCCAGACCCAGAGATTCACTGGATCTCTCCAGAGGGACGCTTAATCGCCAACACCTCTCGAACTTTAAGCTTTAGCAATGGCAGCTTGGAGATTAACATCACTTCGCTTAAGGACACAGGTGTCTTCACATGCATCGCATCTAATGCTGCAGGGGAGTCTACTGGGACTGTGGAGTTGGTAGTCAGCCCACTTCCTCACTTAGCCAACAGTACTAACCGAGTTCGAGAACCAGATCCAGGACCATCTGATATACTAACCTCTGCTAAGTCCACTTCATCTGTTAGCAATGAGACAAGGCCTATGGAGAGGAAGCTGGTGCTTGCTGAGCTCACGGCAAATTCTGCGCTGATCAGGTGGCCTTCTCATCAACATTTCCCAGGAATTAGGATGTTTCAGATTCAGTACAACAGTTCAGTAGATGACACCTTGGTTTACAGGTAAGGCAACAGTCATTTTATGAAGTGTGATATTTTAGTGGAGGTAGTTCTCACAGCGATGCTGTTTAGTTTCACGGCAAGTAAAACTGTTTTGTTTTACCAACATATGATATCAATCTCATATGATTACATGCTGTAGGTGTGGTTTCATATAAATGCTGCTGCTGTTTATTAATGGAACAATTGATAGCCTTCATCTCTGTGGACCTACTGAATGTGTCAGGTTTGAAGACAGGATGACAGCACAGGCTTCATGCTGCATTTCTTTGCACAATAAAAGGGAAAATCTTTGCCTCATCTGTCAGAAGTCAAACTGTTTATGGGCTGTGTATTCCCAAAGTAGTTTCAAAGGCTTTGGGATATACAAAATTCAAAGGTTTTGTGCACTGTTCATTTGCGGCTCAGAAACCCCATTCATGAAAGGAGACAGAAATATCAGAAAGGACGTCTTTGTGGTCAGACTAAAAGATGATTCTTTTTGACATGCGAGAGAGAAAACAAAATAAACCCTGGAGAGATACAGAACAGGCTAATTTGTCTTTGCAAATTTTTAGAATCAAGAGCCATTGTGATATCTCCTCACTCACAGATGTTCAGTTTTTTAATTAGTGTGTGCTGGGAGTGCGACTGAATTAGTATCCATCTCACGACTTTAGGCCAATAATACAGTGAAAGGAGAGAAAACAATGTTTCCTGAATGGACAGGAGATGAATAGGTGAAGATACTTTGGTGGGAAAATGAGTCATATTAGAATTGTTACATTGTAGGGTCAAAGAATAAAAACTATTTTATTCCACACATGTTGTCCAGGAAACTACAATATTAATAAGGACCTCAGTGCAGTGTTTTAACACAACCCCTGATTATTCAATGATTCAAATCAATACTGAGACTTTTCTCAAATTATATTGTTTGTGGCATCACAACTATTGAGTCCTTTCCACGACTTACCATCAACATGGACAACATGCTATGTTGTCTTTCAGGATGTAAACACTGTAACCTATCAACTCCCAACATTGATCATACTTTTAAGGATTTGTTGTTCTGTGTTTTTGTTTATAAAAAAGGAAAAAAAAATCTATGCACTAGCCACTGAACCATTTACGAAGTAGACATTTTTTTGTTTATGGATGAAATAGTTCTTTCTTCTGACCGATGAGCAGAACCTCAAAATCACTTAAAGGGCCACGCAGATATTTTTTCAACAGATCCATGGTTGCCAGGGTAGCGGTTTTCCCGCACAATTGGGCTATTTTAGAAAAGGAGTTGCGGGAAAAAATACGGAGTTGCGGGTTGCGGTTTTTTGGGCTACATTTATAATGTACCGCGGCCGCAAAAAAATAAAAAATAAATAATAAATAATAATTGTGGACAAAGATAAAAGGGAACCTTTTATTAGTGGGTGTTGATCCCCGGGAATGAATACTTGGCAACAAAAGCTGCTTCTTGCGAGACGCAAATAGGCGCGCGCGCCACATGTGCTTTTGATATCACCAATCAAGCATCATCATCATCACGTCACTCCATGAGACTGTTGTAGTCAGAAGCGTCGGTTCGGTTGTCTGTGGATGAACAAGTACAAGTAGGTACTTCTGACTAGGGTCAAAAAAAATTCAGAGAGCACATGTTCTTATTTGACCTTTATTGTATGAGATTGTGTATTAAAAAAGCACAATGTGTGATATTAAGAATTTGGGTTAGACAAAAGGCCAATACTTTAAACTTAAACTTGTATAAATTTATTTTAAGGCCCTTTGTGGGAATCCAGCCGTTGTCTAATCTGATTGGACACTGAAAATTGGGCTAGTTTTCATTCCATTTGGGCGGATTTTGAGTTGTCATTGGGCTGGAAATATTTCTGGGACCTGGCAACCCTGAACAGATCTGACAAGTAAAAGTGGACTGTTTTACAACCCATAGAGATTTTTAACCTTAGTAGATTACAGACTTTGTACAAATTTTTATGATAAAGTGAAACGTTACATTTCAGCATAGGTCTTCCAATATTGGCCGATATACTGGTAATTGTAGTGCACCCCTCAGTCAATGCATATAATGAGATTGAGGACAGTTTTCAAAAGTGAACAACATTTACATTATTATTTTTTTTCCCCCCCAGTGTATCCAAACAACTACCTGAAATAGGTTTGTGAACAGTCCACTGTACATTTTGAAAAACAAAATATACAAATGTAAAAGCTGTATATTTGCTGCTTGGGCCTTCATTATGGAGAAAAATTCCAAAACTCAGTCCAAAATTTACTATCACTGGAGACACTTCACAGATACAGAAACTGTCAATACTACACACAAACGGCATGGTAATACAGAGAGAGATAGACATTAAGTTTAAGTACATTTTCCTCTAAGGCAAGAAACATCTGTCACATGTGCTCATACAACTATGCATAAAACAATAAAGCCATCTGGTGCCCAGGGTTTAAAAAGAAAGAAAAGATGAAAAAGTAAGGAAAGTAAGGAATTTTGTCATTTGAAATAGCCAGTGTTCTTGTACAGATGTTAATAAAAGTATTTTTCACTTATGCCATGAGGCAGATGATAATGAGTTTTCGTGCTCATCACAGATACAAAACAATTGCTTAATATTTGAATGCTGACATTCCATTACACACAATTAGCATTTACCACAAATACTTCCCTCCATTTACCTTTTTTCTTCCTTTAGGGTTACAGGGTTCTGCTGGTGCCTGTTTATTGCAAATTGGACAATGCCAGCTCTGACAAAAGCATACAAGATCTAAATAAAAGACATTAGACTTAGCAGATATGCTGTTTATGTAGAAAGACTTGAATAACAAGACACGCACAATGGGAGGCTTACTGTTGGATATCACCTAGACTCCCTCTCTTGGTTGCTCCAGACATTTTCAGATTGCTCCAAATTACCATTGGAAGTGTAAGGGCGATACCAAGTATTTTTTGGATATTAAATTAATTATTCAAACACATACACTAAAAAGTAATAGTATATGGTGTTCACTTAGTGTTTTCCAACCAATCAGGGGATGGAGATAAAGTGAAATTTTCATCACCTGTCAGCTGGCTTTCATTATAAGACCAAATTTCTGTTGACTTTCTGAAGTCTATTTTAATACAAGGTACTTTCGAAAAAATAAAGTAAAAAGGGACCCTATATATATATATATATATATATATATATATATATATATATATATATATATATATATATATATATATATATATATATATATACACTTTAAATTGACAATCTGCACTTGGCGATCTGCACCTTTAAGAGCAAATTAATGTACAACTCTGGGAAACTGGGTCATCCCAAGGAGAAATCCTGCTTGCCAAACCTCATGTGCATTAAACTCCAGCAACTCATTCTAAAACAGGAATTCAGCCACTCTTGCATGAGCCTTTTTTCTCTCTTCTGACCTTTCAACCAAATCTACATAATTCTATCCCTTCTGCTGACAAAATGCCAATCGGCTCTAACCCATCACTTTTTTCTGACTTGCATATGCAAAGAGAACAGACATACATGGGCATGAAAAACAGTGTCCTAGATCAGTCATTATATTGGAAAGCATAATTCAAAGCACACATTCCATTGACAGGATTCCACTTAAAGTCAACATACCACTGACAGTAGCACCTTTAAGAACATCTTCAAAAGAACAGACACGTCAAGACGGATGCATCAAAATTGGTTTCTGCTTTCTTTCACACTAGAGGACAGTTGGAGGAGACATTGCTTAAAAATCCTTTGTTGATGTATTATCATCCTCTGGTTTGAAATCTGCCTAAATATTGCAGTATATATAATATGATGACAAAGTGCTAAAAAGGCTGCTTTCTTATAATACTGTCTTGCTAGTATGATAAATGCATGTATTTCTCAGGGTTGTGCCTGTAATGTAATGCTAATATTGTTTTTTTTACTGATAAAGGAACTGGTGGTATATATGAATATATTCAGAATTCATACGAACTGAATGATTGTGAATTGCTGTCTAGTTGCATTTACAAGAAAGTAAAGTGGTGGCTCAAGTGGAGAGTCAAACTAAATCTTCACCGTGGCATTTGGGAAGGTCCTGCACCTAGAAATGAAGGACACAGTTAGTTTGGAGTTGGGAATGCCCATTAGTGAACGACCGACCAGGCACTGGTTGCAAGAAGGAAAAAAAATCGGTTTTAGAATAGATGCACTAATGGAATGGCCACTAAAGATTCGTTGGTATACAGAGAGCAGACACGCATAATCAATAGATTCCAAAAACAAGCTAACAACCGTGATAATCAACATCTAATTCATTTCTAATTCTATGTTAATGAGACGTGCTGGAAGAACAATGAAAATGTGCTTTAATTGTCATAGAATCGAGTCTGCTGGAAGCATTGATTAAGTGCTTCTCTTAGAAATGTCTTTTGGGAAGAGAATGTTCTCATCTCTCACAGAGCAAATTAAACTCTGTCACATTGTTTCATTGTAGTAAAAGAATGCTCCAAGCTGCACCCTGTGCCTGGCTTTATGTATACGCACATCTTGTGATGGTGATAATTTTATTCTGGAAGTGTTTTATTTTAGGGGACAAAAGGAGCCCAGCTGTGTTCCTCAAATAAAGATCTTTAAGTGCGGGAAACAGCTTTAGGATAAATGTGATTAAAAACAGCTCTTTTTTAGAAATCAGAAACCAAGCACTTCATTGTTTAACGAGGTTTATTTCAACATTAAGTTGATATTGAAAATAATGAAAAAAAATTATGTGTGTGTTATTTGTATCTAAAATGTTCTTCAAAAAGATATTAATGCAAACTACAACCATGCCAATCACATTACAGTATAAAAAATTTATATATTCAGTTAAAATGAAAGTTTCCCTGCATGATTATGGAAAGCAAAACATGGTAATCCAAAACTTTCAATTTTTCATCAAATTGTATTTTATAACATCATGCTATATGACCTTTTAAACTAACATACAGTGCAGTGATGGCTAATTAAACGTATAGTAAAAGACAACACAATATAGCAATTTGTTACCAGGGAACTCACGGATGGTTGGACATTTTGCTAATATGACTGACAGTAAGGTTTTACACTTAGCAGCTACTAATTGCATTCTTAATGAATATTACACAAGCTTCATGCAATTCTGTTTTACTTCGTTGGTCCCCCAGCAGATGCTTTAACAGAACACATGCAATTATCCACTTCACCGCAACGCAAAAGCCACATCCAAATCATCCTTCAAGTCTTAATTGGATCAGATTGTGTGCTTTAAAATCAGGATTTCTCTCGTTTTCATGCTTTGACACATGGTTGGTGCATCTTCTTAAACCCTGCTTCTCCTTGTGAATGGTTTGTGGTCATCCTAGGACAGTTTAAAAATCAACTTTTGGGAATAGTTTTGACAAATTATGCAAAATAATTAATCCTTTTAAATGGTATAAAACAAGTCATTGTTGAACATTTATTAAATGTAAATAGGATGTAAAATCCAAGCTTTATGAGACCAACTTGTAGAAGAAACAGTTCCAATTTGGATTGACATTTGCACTACTGTTCAAAAGGTGTCATATTACGCCCTTTTTAAACATTTATAATACATATTTGAGCCCTCTATATTAGCGCTGCACCCTTAGTAACTCGTATTACTCGTATGCAGTTACCCTTAGTAACTCGCATTTTAGGTGTCCGCAAAACACACCATTTGCCCCTGTTCCTCCAACAGTCATGCTTTCACCACACCCTGCGGACCAACCCTCACCTGTCAGTCAGCATTCGGCATCGAGCGCCATTTTAAAAAACATGCTAGTGCATATTAAATTATAACAGACAGGAAACACCTATATAACTGTAAAAGATGACAGGAATCTTAGAAATGTTGAGTTATATGAGCCCCTTTATCATAACACCTTGACTTGGAGCAATGTCTCCCAAAACACGTCTATGCTAATTCTGGGTGTTTGTCTACCCACGAATGAGCTACAGAGGATCAAGTGGTTGATTTTTTATCCAAAGATTTTACATGGTTCCACTTATAGAAGTTTGCTTAGATGGTGATCTACGAATAACTGAGATTAATAAATGTCATCTAACAGAAACGTATGCTGTTATTTGACTGGACCCAGATGTCTCATTTGTTTTGAAATAATTGAACACACCTGCACCACCTGCGCTGATCACACACTCACCTTTGCTTGGACCATGCAAGGGCACACACCTGCTATGTGGGCATTACAGCTATGCATCCCCTTGGATCAAATATCTGCAGTGGATGCAAAGCTTTTAAGGCATATGGAAATAGTGGAAGGTTCAGAAACAAATGGGCAAAGTACAGTGAAAATGATATTTAAAAATATTACAAAATAGTTTAGAAAAAGGGTAGAATTGAGTTACTATTTTTGTCTTGATCGCAGATCATTAAGAAAAGTGTGTCATTGTACAATGCAATTGTAAAAGAACAACTCAATTGTTCATTATGTATAAAAACTTGTAAATTAATGTGTTTGGTCTAATAATATTATTAAGTGTCCCTTAATAAAAATAAATTAATTGTTTCTATTATGTCGTGATCATAATTTAGATTTTTTTTCCCCAAATATAAAAATATACACAAACTTAATACCAAACTGCTATATCTTCTCTGATAAAGTTCAAGGACAGCCTCCTTCTCAAATGATGGACACTTAAGGCCTCTACACATAGATCCAAAATGAGATTTGCATGATTCTTTGGATGGCTTTGAGAAAATATTGTTGCAATTATGCTTGTTGCCTGATGATGGCGTTTGCGGTACAACAGAGTCACTCCACAGGGAAACTGGAAAGAAGGAGATGATGAAAGAAAAGAAATCCAAGAACACATAGAAAAATGAATGGATGTTGAGTGGTTTATACTGTTGTTGGTTGATCACAAGGAGCTGTTTGACAAAAATGTGGAGGAAAGAGGATTTGTAGCACACTATTTCTTTCCTCTAAGTTACTATGAAAATGTGGGATGAGTGCCACATAACATTTACATCCAACACCCATCATCAAAAGAGCCAACTGTCATTAGTCCTTCTCATTGCGAAAAATAGATTCGATATGACGATTTTCCGTCTGAACCCTTTGTTTGGTCAGATTTGTGATCGGTGAGGCCTTTACATAGAAATGATCAATCCATACATCAAATTTCATTTTCAGCCCATGGTCATAATAAAGGGAATACATTCAGCTGCATCATCACTTTTCATATCTTAAGCAAATACAAATATATGGCCAATTAAGTCATGACATAACAACAGATTTTTTTTTTTATTCACGTCTTCTTTTGTTTTCCCTACACCTCCTCAGTTGCTAAAGAACATTGCTCTAGTTCCCTCAACCATAACACACTTGTCTGCTGATTGTGAATATCACACAGCCATAATAACATCCACATTACTGAGCTGCATTAGTTTATATGAAATGTTGATCAGAGATATGCACTCTTGGACAAAAGATAAGCAGCTGCACGTTCGTCTTCTTTTCTGTAGCTTTTATTTGAAATGTGCTGTGGTGAATTACATCTGACAACTTATTTTGGTTAAGAGTGAGTTTTTCCAAATTCCCCAAAAAATCCATGATTGCTGAAGACCAAGATCAACGTTTTTGGTCAAGTGCACAGCTCTAGTGTAAGCATAGGATTAAGAGACATATCGGTTCAATCAGGAGGTCCACTTTAAACCTTTACAATCATTAGCTTTAGCACATGTTTCAGTTTGAGTGGCATCTCCTAGCAGTTACTAACAAATTCTAGGGTGAGGTTGTTACAAACAAACAACACACAGTGATTCTGACAAGTGACTACTGTGTTGGAAAGAGATCATTGAGGAGCGATGTGTGAGTTACATTGACATGCTTCCCAGGGTGAACTTAAGAGTAGTTGCCAATCAGTCGTGATTAACAGACGGTTAATGTGTGAACTGGGAGGCAGAGAAGGGCTAATGTCTCATTCATCATGAATGACTGATGAGCTGATTAAAATGTCTCCCAGCAAGGGCATCTCTGAGAAGCTGTGTCATCAGCTCCGTTCTTCTTTCTCTGCATGCTGCGGGCTGATGATTTCACTGGCTGATTTCAACCAAAGGCCTTTATCTGGGGGGATAAAAGGTGTTAATCTGTTGTTTTATGAATGCAGCATTAGAGGATTGTCAGTGATTTTATAATTAAATTAATGTTATTTCTTAATATCTTCTCATTTCTCAGAGCTTGTTCGAATTTTAGAAATCAATGTTTCCCAGGCCGAACCTGTAACTTCATTTTTCAAATCTGACAAACCACAAAAATATTGCTCAACTGTTTTTTTTTTGTTAACCCCACAATGAGATGTGCTTTACAATCATTATACTACTCATCTGCCGCCTAAAACTGCAAGCAATCAAAATGTTGAGTTAGCATTTCGATCAGCCATCCCTCCTCCTCTTTCTCATCCCACTCCCAGGAGTTTCATCATTCCTTCAGTGGCCCAGATCAATTTTTAATTATGGATGTCACCAGATTCCCCTCCTTTGCTCGAGTGAAACTACACGCTATAATTAAAACGAAGTGCCAGAACCCTGCTGATAATATACCTCTCCTGGCCCAGATACTGTGTTTAACTGCAGACTACAGCTAGAGCAACAAAAGACACTCATATAGCTAAAAATGCAATGAAACATATTCTCCTGCTGCAGACTAAAATTCCTGCCCATTTTCCGGGTTGAATATTTTAAATAAAAGCGTGCAATCTCAGAGCCATTTCTACATCCTATATAAGAAAGAAATGAGGTCAGAAATTGCTTAATAACTTTGAAGGCCACCATCTCCTCAATTTCACACTTATATGATTATTGATATTAGTTTCATTTTTACATATATTTGGAACTATACCGACTCATGTGCAACTGTGAGGTTTAATCAAATTAATTATGAATGGTACATTAGCAATTACAAAAAGACTTTTTTTAATAATAAATCAACTATAAAAAATGGTAAGGCAAAAACAGCAAGGGAGGCATCACAAATTTTGAAAAATACATCAAATTAATTAGCATTTCAAAGCTACTGGGTAAGAAAAATGTTTAAATATTAATTCTTGAAAAGGCCATTTTAAGGACAACTCTTTGTTTTTGCTACTAATTAAATAGAGTAAAACAAACAAAAATCAATTGAAGATAATCTTGTAGCACAACAACATTGGGAACAACATTTTCAGGTAAAGTCTAAACTGTTGTTTTTACCTTTTAAAGTGGAAGTGTCAAATCATCTATTGGAGACTATTTGATACTGGCTTTCTCTGTGTACCGTGGGTGTTTTAAATGAACCATAAAATTATTTTTTCCTTGTGGGAGTGTAATTAGTGTGCATTACTGAGCTGTGGCTCTGGGGATTTCATCTAGATGCCAGGGCTTCACTTAGTGGAGAATAAAATTTTGCCCAGGTGTTGGCCCTTGAATTAGATCATTGATCACAAAGTGATTTTTTAATTTATCAGGCAGGACAAATTTACCAAAATAGCGAAGAATCTCAAGTTAGGCAAAATGAAAACGCATTAGATACGAACACACTTTGATAAGAGTGTAGTACGACAGATCTTTTACACACATGCTTATTTGTCTGCGTTCATTTGAGTTTAGAGCTACTTAAACTTACATGGTGCATTCTATTATTATCCACTTGGTGCACAGTCTATGTTTCTGTTTTGTGGCTATGTGGAATTTGTATGAAACCAAAAGCTGAAAAAAAAACAGTAACCGTGATTGGCAGGTTTCGCACCGTATCCGTTTACACTTTTTTCAATGAGAGGTCCATTTTGTTTCACACTGTTTGAGTAATGCGAGAGTTCATCGCAAGAGTCTGTCAATTGTTTTAGTTTTTGGTATATTATTTTACCTCAAAAGAACAAATGAGATCTGTATTCATTAACAATCATATGAGTTTGAGTAATTTTGCACCCTACTACTTGTTTAATTTTGATTTCAAATATAATGTGTAGGTTTTAAAAAGGTTATTAGTTTTGATATTTTTGGTTTAAGACAAACCAAATTGTGACATAATTTCCCAGATAACTCAAATTATAATGTGATAAAATCCACAATGGTCCTTCAGTTTCATTTTATAGACTCCAAATTGGTGCCATCAGTACCATCTATTAGTGAAAAGAAGGAATAACACTTGGAAGTACAATATCTGTGACAAGGCTTGCGTTTTTCAAAAAATGACAATGACGCAAAAAGTGCTTGAAACATTGTATATGGTTTAAGAAAACTTTGCCTGTTTTTATATGAAAAAAGTATTCGCTTTTTGGGGGGGATTTGTGAATTTGTAATCTATTTCATCACTTTGATTTTTTATGTAAAACGTAACAACATGACCAAAAAATTTAAAATGTGCAATTTCTGTTGTGTACTTATTGTAAAAAAAAATAATAAATAAATAAATAAGCTGGCAAGCTTAAATCAAGCCAAGCAACAAAAAAGTTAATTTATTAGAGCAAATTGTAAAGTAGCCAAAAAATAGTGGTCCCTGACTTATTTAGATGTAAATATGTGCAAAATAATAACATTTTTAGTTCACAGAAAGCAGTCATTTCAATAAAGTTGCACATTAGGTTAAAGCATACAGTATATTATAATTTAAAAACAATTCCCCCTGAATGCAGTGCACAACACTCTACTAATGTACGGACTTCAGATTTATTCAAAAGCAAAATTGCTGCTTGCAATTATCTGGTGAATTGCAGCACATGAGTTGCTTTGGTACTGCATGTGTATGCAGTGTGAAAAAAGTAGGTTGCAAGAATGTACCATCATTCAAAATGATAACGATAGTAATACCTTGTCAATAATAAAGTAGCAAGTCAATCCTTTTGCTTACTTGTTTCTAAGCCTTTGGGAAAATATAGAAATAGCACTTCAGTATAGCTCAGTGAAATGTCTTCAAGAAAAACTTTGACATCAAAGTCTATGTTTCCAGTACATGTTATGGAGTGCATGAAGGCTACAATAATTACCCTTACATTTCAGAACCACCGCCAATAAACAGCTCTGCGTCACAAGCATCTTGATATCACTCTGTTAAATCATAGAGCAGTTCACTGATCAAAAGAGCCCTGTGTATGTTGAAATGCATCTGTTGTCTTGTAAGTACACCTCCTCCCTTAAGCTAGACAGTAAAACCCTTTATCCAGTTTTACTATGCTTTTGCTGTAATGCAATGAAAGCAACTTCTGAGGCAGATTATCTCAAGCTACTCAAAGACTTTAAGGGCAGATTTTAACACTAGCACTACTTTATCCATCTTTAAAGTGTTCTGTGGATGGAAAGAGATGCTTTTTAGGCTGCAATCTATTGTTGTACCAGATTTTACTTTAGGTGGTGATTTTAAAAGTTTAAAAATGTCTTGTATTTAGAAAAGTAGAGGAGGTGAAAGCACTTTCCTGTCTCACAAAACCATCCAAGGTAATTGAAATGGAAGGATTATCCAGGCTGTTCGTGAATAAGCCAGGTTTGTTGAATGCCCTGGATTCAACTGGCCATTTATTTTTACTTCATTGTGAAAAATTATAGACATATCTTTGTCGGATATGTCTATATATTGCAAACTGCTTTAATTTGCCTACTTGAGGCCTAAAAAAAAGGTTGAAAAGTTTCATTGTTAGACTTGACAATTTGATTTCCTAGAAAAGCCTGTCACTCCAAAACACTGAAAGGCAGCATTCTAAAACTCTCTTCATACCCCCTCTCCCTCGTCTTTCAGGCTTTTACTACAAACACTTTCCTCATCTGATTGACTGAGATATTGTACTAATCTGAAAGTGGTGAGGAGTCTGCAGGACTGGTTGAGCATGAGCAGTTTTAATTGTGGGGATGTTTCTGGACTGCTGACCACTTTAACACAGAAAGCTGAGACTGTGTCTGTGTTTTCATGCCTCATGCATCTATAAAAGTATTTTTTTTTTCCAATTGTCTAGCTTGGGCCATCTTTAAAAGGTTGTTGAATCGCAGTGCTGATATGTAGTATATGTGTTAACCTGTCCTCTATTTATAGTAATGATGCCCAAGAGGTAAAGAGATCAAAAGAGTTAAAACATCATTTATCCATTTAAAGACACCTTTATTCCATTTGGTAATTTGCGGTTCAGTTGTAGATGTCTGTTCAGATGAAACATAAGGAATTTCACAATTGGTTAATATACTGTTGTAGCATGTTTCATTTTCTTGGCTCTCTCCTTGATGGCATCTTGGGTCTGTTGACTTCCATCAGGCCATGCTTTATTAGGCCAGCACACTAGCTCAGAAACAGCCCAGCACAATCCAGTGTCTGCTGGCAGTTACAGAATCTCTTCTTGGCTCCTATAGACCTGTCTGCATGCAAATTCAATACAGAGAGCATCCTTTAGTAATGCAATACCTCTCCAATCAGACGTGTTAAGCATTATCAGAAGTTCCGTATTGATTTGTGCTGATTAGACGTTGCAATATCTAGTGGGAAGTTGCATAAAGAATACATGCTAAGAGAATGTTCTTAGGTTATTATACATATACGTGAAAGATTAAAACAGCTCCATGCATAAAAAATATGTTATGGACACTACAGTATTTGCTTAGAATACTTTGTTTGTACTTAATACTTAGTTTGTATATGTTTGTATTAATAAATGATTAGATGCATTTCAAATATCCTTGGACACACACTTGCTTGTGTTCATTCCATCCCCTCTGCATGAATGAATCGCTTGTGTTGATATAGTAGGTGGCAAAATGACTGCAAAGCAAATACAGACACATCTGAAGTGTCTGAATGCAGATCTTCTCACAAATGCATGCAAATGTCTCTCAGGCATTTAAAGTGTTACTGTTATTTTGAACTCAACCTTAGAATTACACAATAATTATAATGTTGTGTGTTCTTGAAATAGAGGGTTGACAGGTTGCATGTGTTGCTATGGCAACTTAATTCATCCCACACGTTTTACTGTACAATATTTTTAAACAGCATTTTGAGAATTGTAAATATTAAATACACCATTCACTTAACTTAAAGTGGAGGGGACCATTGACGTTTTTGTGGTTCCTAAAACAAATGATTGAAAAATTGCTTCAAGATGGATTTCCGTATTGGGTAGCTGAACCTTTTCTCACTAGAATTACTATCCTTTTGTCCGGTGAACATGAAGCCGTTTCCATGGGTGCCCTAGTTTTGCGGCATCCCTTAAAGCACAAGGTTCAATATTTAAGAGACCTCCACCCACAAGAGAAGACCTCTATTACTGAAATCATGTTTGCCAGGTAGAGCCCACCCAGAGGAGTACATGAATTAGTGATAAGTGAATATTCCAGGCCCCTTTTCAGCAACTGTTGATGCTCAGCGTCCCAGAGCAGAACCAGAGGGACACTAGGGGCCAAAAGACAGGAGCTTTACCTCTGCAAAGCTCTTCAGAAACTCACCGCACATCAATAATGCAAGTGCTGGCACAATGAACAAGGTTGACTCGAATGCTTGGAACTTAATCCGTGTGGAAAGGTGCGTTTTTAAAGTGCAGTCTCTTCAAATTTATATCATTTATTTTAATTGACAGTGATTTAATGAAATGCTGATCATATTCAGTCTGTTTTCCAAGCAATTCACAGTAGAGAAACAGCTGAGATAAAGATCATTCTCTCAAACACATCTGCATGAGACTTTAGCTTACCATTTGTCCGGTGAGACCCTATGTCATTCAGAGTATCTTGAGGCATAATTCTTGCACCTCTCCTGTTCAAATTGATAACATTATGCATGAGACTCAGATCTCTTTATCACTTTTCCTAAATGATTATGGCCCCACAATCTTGTGGAATTGAAAGCTTGATGTGCCAAAACTGATTTTCTTAGATGAACTGAAGTTCATCAGAAACTGAATTCATCCAAGCAGACTGCTGGCCTGTATAGCCTCCAAACACACTCATGAACGATACAGGTCCAAATAACAAACTAGTTTAAAAATTAGAGATGCCAGAATACTCGGTTTTATACCAAACCATTCCGTACACCCTCTTTGATTCGGTACACCCTTGTGAACCGCGGCTTTTGAGTTTCTCATTTGAATAACTGGACGGATTGTTAGTTTGCGCTTGTGAAAAGGCAAATGTCAGAGAAAGAAATGCACCTCCGCAAGGAAATATCCAATCAATGCTCCTTGTGTAAATATCCAATCAGCGAGCGCTAAAGTTAGAGCAGGGTGGGACTTCTTGTGTTTCACTCAACCAGGAATTGTCAGCGCTATGAGGAGACGGCGTCAAATTTTTTGCTGGATTTGCATAAGAATACGGCAAAGACGGAAAAAGAACGGTAAAACAAAAATCTTTTATCAGATTTTTATTATGCAAAAAAAACATATCACTTCTGCGCCGTTTTCAGACAGCTGTTCCTGGATTCAGGACCCGTAACTTTTGCCTGCCTTAAATATCTCTCTTCCTACACTAATCCGCTCGCTGATGAAGAAGCTCATGCCAATCTTGCTTCAATTGTTCATTTTATTATAATAAAATATGTTAACTATAAAAGTAAAAGCTTTTGTAGATATGTCTTGATGTTTGATTCAGCAAAACTCTATCAACGCCCATTATTTATCTGTTCATGTCATCCATACAAAGAATACTAAGTAATTTAAAAAATTACAATTTGCTAAGCCACCAGAACCGAGGCGAGGTTAAAAACTGTGGTATGTGCAGAACCGAGAGCTTTGTGTAATGTTGCATCCCTTATAGTTAAGGCCTGTTGCTCTTATAGTTAAGGCTGTTGATCTTAGTGATGAATGCACTGATGTTTTTTGTCTGGTATGATGGACTACATCAAGGATGCAGGGAATGATTTGTTTCGGTGATTTATAGGTCATTATGTCAAACTGTATGTCACTGCATGCCAATAAATTACATAGACAAAGTTTTCCTCCCTCCCTTTGATTTATTCTCATTCACTCATATTTATGTTAGACTGCAAATTAAACAGGAGAATAAACATTGGAGACCAGGTTATACCCCCGCCACTCGCCTGATGTGCGCTGGAGATAAGCATCAGCAGACCCCGCTGATCCCAAAAGGGAAGAATAAGCAGGTTAAAAGATGAATGAATAAACACTGGAAACGTTTTGTACACCAATATTAGTGCTTTACAACCACTTAAATAAATAACGAGGTAAACTTATTAGCAGAAATATAGAAAACTCCAGTGCTGTAACGTAACTCCATTAGCATTTTATGCTAAACCTTGTAAGTAACGTTTAGCGGAAGCTCAAAAATAATAGAGTGGTACTACGAGATACGAATATAATCCGTTCCAGGGTGACGTTCGTATCTCACCTAATCCGCGGCTCTCAGAAAAAACAGTATAAGTTGATAAAAATATGGAAAACAAGAGAAAAATCAAGTAATGTTTCTTCAATCCTTAAATCTACACATTGTTAATGTAATAAATGACAATAAAGTAAAAAACCTGCAAGGCGTAACCAAGGGGCTACCCCCTGCTTTCCCGCTCGATGCATAATATTATGTGACTAAACTGCAGTTACTTCACCAGTCCCTTGAGGCTAGCTCCAGAAGTGAGCAGGTTTTCATTCACTCCAATGTTAAAAGAGTTTGGAGAAAAAGTTTGAAGCTGAAAAAAAGTTAGTTTGGTGATTTAGATCTCGAGATTTCACCTTCTTGAACAGTATGCGAGGTGTTTTTAAAAAAATGAACCTGTTAAAGATTTGTTAAGCCTTAAAGTTATGCATTATTAAGGGCGTTTTTTGAGGGGCAGATGATTGACTGTTCTTTGAGCCTGTCTCGTGATGTGTTGTCTTCTGGTGTCGTTCATTCCAACTCATTTAATCTCATGAACTTAGTGTTTTTTCATAAAAATTGTTGATTGTTTCTTTTGCGCATGTGGTTTCTATGCCCACGTCGCTCTTCAGTGGATCTCTTGCCCATTTTCGATTACGAGTTACGCACTTTCACAAAAGCGATGGCTGGCTATGCCCACTCTGAGCCTCATTTGACTTTGCCAGAAACCAGTGGGTGACGTCACTGAAACTTCATCCATGTTAAACACAGTCAATGGGTGTTACACAAATCATTTAAAAGTGCACAATAAATGCAAAAGTTGGATATATATTTTTAATATCATCTTCAAACATCTGTAGGTAACAAAAATAAAAATCATAATTTGATAGGTACAACAACATTTCATTATTTTGGAATGTAAGTCTATTCCATTTTAAGGGATTAAATCATGTTGCTACATCTGGAACAATAATTATGGAAGAATATATAAAGCAGCTTCTATGACACCAAGCAAAACAATCCCGTATTCTAAGCTCTCATTGTGTGCTATCATCATTAGTGTTAAACATCGAGGACAGAATAGTTCTATTTGCTCTCTGTTCTCTTTTATCTAATCTGGAACAGAGTGTTCATGCTCATTAGACCTTTTTTCATACACCCAGGAACATTACCTTTACACAATGTGTTTCCCCTACATTCAAGCTGCGTTAAAATGTTCGCAAAAAAAATAATAAATTAAAAAAACCCAATATATATGTTTGTGTGTGCGTCTGCGTGTGTGCATGTGTGTGTGTGTATTACCCTGCTGACAATGCTCTATTTTGTTGCAGGAGCTCTATTGTCTTCAAACCATAGAACATAAAAAAAATATAATATGCTGCCTGGTGCATTCTGGGCCATTTGAGGACAAAACGCGAGTATTTGGGCTCTGATATGACAAAGAGCAGAGGTCTGATGCTCAGAACTTTCCACGGTCACAGCTCTGCCATGAAAGTTTAATTAAACTTAATGTACATCAATATATTGATCAATTAACCATAAGTTTAAAAAAAAAAACTATACCTTTCCCCCTGAAAGATAAAGATCGGCACTCATTACTTTTTAATAGCATAATTGAAACAGAATTTTCATAGTTTGACTAACATGGGCAACCTGTGGCTATTTTGTGTATTGCAGCTATGCTGAAGGGAGCCGTCAGCCTCACATTATGGGCTGTTCCAGCCACACTTGCTCAAGACAAACAGAAAAAGTCTGTTTAATCCATCGAGGCTGCGTACAGTATTTAGGATGAAGGACAGCAGCATATCACCATGACTTTGTAATGAGGAAACATTATGGAAATGCATACAATTAATATCATGCAATTCAAATGAGAAAGGAGCCAGTGGTATTATAATTTAGTATGAATATATTATCTGGTGGCTCTCTGGATGTCTTCATCTTTCCTGCTCCCGGGGATTTTCTGGGAATATGAGACTTGCAAATGCACTGCAACTCTGAGTGTCACATGTAAACTGGGAGCAGAGCTATTGTATATCATACAGGAGCTGGGAAAGGAGATAGAGAACATCTTGAGCTGCCTGAGGCTCATGCTTTCCTTGGCTCTCTTGTGGAGTTGACGAATAGGCCAAAGCTTTCTCCCTTTACCCTCTTCACCATAGGCCCATAGCAGTATGACAACCCAACATCAGCTGCAACACAGATGAAACACATGCAGCTCAACTCCAGATGGAGATTTGTAGTCTACTGGGACTTCTGTAGTCTTTCACAGAAAGCATGACATGTTAGACATTATTTATTTCTGATTCCTTTAGATTAAAAGTGTTATTCTGTAAATAAATATTTAGTCAAAATAATATAACAAAACAAAACACAGGAACATTTTTAAGATCAATTCAACAAGCATGTCATGGTGGAAAGTTACAAAAAAAACTTGTAAAAACATTTCATTTTATCTTTTTAGCCATGAGCTCTATGGGCACTATTTTGAGCAGATGGTAGGTGAACAATCACAATTTAATGCTGGCTAACCTTCATGTAATAAAGGTTACAGCAATAAGAGCAGCAATATTAGATTTAAAATAAGAAGCATCACTGTTGGAATATGTCAAGACGCTCTCGAGGGTAAATTTGACCTTTAATCCCTCCCTTTTGGCCAAATTACTACTCAAAGGATGGTGTGAATAAGTTTGCAGCACAATCGTTGGGCTGTATCTTTAGAATTCAGCTAATTCTTTTTAGGTATTCTATGAGGGTATCTATGAGAGGATGTAAATGTATTTTCCTCCACAGCCTCAATGTAACATGAGCTTTTTTATTGTAAACTTTGACATTCAAGCAATACAAATACAATCAGACAGAGTCCTCAATGAAGCAGTTACATTAACATATAGTTAAAGCATCAGAACACAGCATTCATCTGTTTAACACAAGCTTTTACATGGATGTCTTTAATGTGGAAAAAAAAGTAATTTTACCTTGTTCAGAATAAAGCATGAGCACTACACCATAATGAATACATTGGCACACTATGCTAATTATGTAGCTGTGCACATTGCTAGTGAAAATTTTATTAATATTTGAACATTATAATATTTTAAAATTATTTTTATCATATTAACTGAAGTATATTTGAGGATTTCATTAGAAACTGTCTATGTTTAGATCATTTTTGGAATCTATCACAAGGACGGAATCATCGCGAGCAGTTCAGAGACAAAGCAAAACTACAAAGTTTAAAGCACTTACAAAATAGCAAACACAGAAAAAAACAACAGATACAAAGATAGAGAAGAATGTTACAGAATAAGCATTTAAACATGTTTTACACTTTAACTAAATTAGACGGTTGTGCAAATACGGCGGATAGCTGGAATTGAAGTTATATGTTATGGTCACTTTTGTCAAGGGAGACATTTTAGAAATTCCAGTAAATCAATTGTTTTTAAACACAAGATCCTTTTTCAGAGTTCAGCTAAACGCTACAATCAGATTCATAAGCTGGAGCTTAGGCCAAAATACATACAAAATATCTCTGTAGTGTTAAAATATTGTATTTTTACTATAGTGTTTTGGTAAATTGTTACTCTAAACAGCTTTAATCTATTAATTTACAAGGGAATGACACGACTGAAAAGTTTTCATTAATGGAAAGTCATCTGCTTTCCCACTGGCGTGAGGTAAATGACTATTAAAGTAGATTGGTTTGAGTCTTTAATTACATTTCTTACTAGCATGCAGCGTAATCAACCAATTTCCCCAACACTGGTTCAGTGTGTTTTGATCAGTGGCGATTGTGCATATTATTTTGAGCGCTTGATTATTATTGATGCAATAAGAGCAAGCTATTTTGTAACAAATAGCTTTTCAGTGGCTAGTTAGTAGGCATGCTTTTAGCTCTGGCCTGATATGAAATAAATTGCTGTAATAAATTGGTCCCTGAAACGGAGAAGCATTGAGATCATAACCTGCGAAAGGCAATCTCGCTGTGGCATGGATTCTGTTCGCACGCACAGAAAGATTGAACTCAGCGATGCTCCCCTAGCACAGCCTTGTTAACAAACCAGTCAGGTACACTGGAGACTACAGCACTGATAATTGTACAAATACGTGCACGTAGTGCATGGTGCCATTTGGCAAAACAGCTAACATGTAGGAAAATGCTGCATTGTTAATACCTTTTGGGTGTATAAAGTGCATTTGAGAATACCGTGTCCAAAAGCACAGAAGAGAACACATGGAAGCATGAGATCTCCCTTTTATGTTCATGTGACATTTGTTTTTTAGTTTATTACATAAATAGGGGATGAAAAGAGGAAAACACTTAAAAATAAATAAATTCAGAGATGTTTTGTGCAATGACTCATCTGGCTTACATGCATAATCTCTATTCTTCAGTGTAGCTTGAAAAGAATGATGCATTGCTGAAATTGAAAGCAAGCAGAACTTCTCCTGGGGGAGGTAATGCAAGAGTATTGCTTTTATTTATAAATCTGAAACAAAATGTATGACCAATGTGGAGTTGTTTGTATCACAAACACATGAGACTCAATCACCTAAAATCAAACAAATTAATCTTGTGAACAAATTATTTGAAGATTCCACAATGGAAAAATATTTATATAATAAAATAAAATAAAAAAACATGGCACTGTCCCTTTAGCGTAGTTGCAAATAAACAGCCAAAGCCGATTAGATGAATTCGAAAAGGATGGCATTGGGCTTGTTTACCTTGTGGTCCAAAGGTGGCAAGATAATTTGCTTAACATTGTTTGGGTCAGGGGGTAGCAGTTAGAAGGTTGTCAGTTCGAGTCTCGCCGGTGACCTTCCTGGAAGGAGTTTGCATGTTCTCCCCTGAGCTAAACTCAGGTTTACCCCACAATCCCAAAATTGCGGTTAATTGAATAATCTAAATTCCCCTTAAGTTGTGAATGTTGCCCTGCAATGGACTGGCGATCTGCCGAGGGTACCCCTCGCCCAATGTGCGCTGGAGATCGGCAGACCCCTCTGGCCCCAAAAAGGGAATAAGCGGGTTGGAAAATGAATGAAAGAATTTTTGGGTCAGTATGTGAGAGCATGTAAGGGTGTCTTTTACTGCTAATGCCCTCATCCTAAACTTTAGGTAAATAAATATCGCGCAACATGGAACTTTCATTAATTTTCTTTAAATGAATATTCCCAATTAGAAACACAAGAGTACGCTTGAGCTAATTCATAGCTAAAAGTAGGTTAAATGTCGGCGTAAATGAGTGGCAAAACATGCTGAACAACATTTGTAACAAACAAACATGTTAGAGCCAAATCTGACATGTATTTTTTTTTCACAATCGAAAAGTACACATTTGTAGTCAAATTCATCAAAATGGAGTTATATTGTTTTGGAAAAAAACTTCTGATTTACAAATAAACACTGTTTGGTTTTATTATGACATGATTCTATTTAAGGAATCATTACAGAGAAAATGAAGTGCATCATGTCCAACATTTTTGTAGTAGGTCAGATTATATATATATATATATATATATATATATATATATATATATATATATATATATATATATATATATATATATATATATATATATATATATATATATATATATATATATATATATATATATATATATATAATCTGACCTACTGCCACTGCCACAAAAAGATACCATACCTCTGGCCAGGAAACCACACGTCACTGGACTGAGCGTGGTGAAGACACCCCGGAATACTCCCAAGACACTACCTGGAGCAAGTGGTAGTTTAATCAAGGTGCACTATTTTAATAAAAAGCCTAGAACAGTGTCAGTGTGTCTCTCTCACCAACCCGCTACATTATATATGAATCAGGGCAACTTTACTTTTGTAATATTTTCTTGTCAAAAGAATAATTACATGACCTTTGAGTATGATTTAGGTGAGTTTTTGCAGTGTATTTTGTTTCGGTTGCATGGAAGCAAATATTAAAAATGAGGTTCCCTTGGGGTTATTACTTGATAATCTTTTCCTCCTATGATGCAACACAGAAGTCTTTGTTAAAAACAAACTATAGAGTTAATTTCTCTGCTAATCTACTCTATTGCCTCTGACATTTCCTGCTCATGTCTGTTCAACATTTGAGAATTTGAGACTGACTTTGATTTGTGTGACACTATATTCAAATATTCTCTTGGTTTCTCAAGTTTGGTTCTTTTAGATCAAGCATGTATATTGTGTGGCAGCTGCAAAGTCCTTTCATGCAATTTTCTGCTGGTTTATTAGCAGCTCTTTTCTCTTGTTTTCAAGGGTCTTTGATATTTCTGAATTAACTCAAGACTTGTGACCTTAATATAATTCCAGAAGAAAAGGCTTCAACAACAAGCAATTGAAGCTGGTGTGTGTCAGATGCATGTTTGGGTATTGATTTAAGGTACCCAGGACTTGACATACGCCAGCTTCAATGAGAAAACAAAGATGCCCTTGCTTGATTGAACAGAGAGACAAATTCAAATCAATGAACACAAGTTGCATTTCTATGCCTTACAAAGCCTTTCTATGTGTTTTCTATGTGATTTCTGATCAGTTGCTGATGTCAACAACAGTCATATGGGTTATTAATTTAGCCTCATATTCTTATATATTTTCATACGTCCAAAATGACTACTTTTAATGGATTTCAATGGGGGGTAACAATGTCACATTTTATTTCCCTAAAGAACCAAGGTTTTTATCTTCTTCTGAACAATACAATGATCACCTTGCCACTAGTAAGGTCCATTGTAATGCTGTTAAACATTTTCCTGACCACAATGGGATACTGCAGGATTGTGCAAACGCTGTCTGTAACAAATATTGTCTTTTCCCTGGAAAACCCTAGATATATAACCCTAGATATATTCCATGAAACTAAAAGCTTTTTCTGCTTACTGGCTCACCAGTCCAGATTTTACCATCAAAATCTCTTTATCTCTCTCCATCATGTTTAAGCAGATTTCCTGCCATCTCCCTGGTAAAGTGAGTGAGGCACCTCCAATAACCTTGATGATTCCCTCTGATAATGGTGCATAATCAGCATGTAGGGTGCATTTTGCTTATAAACATTTATTTCAGAGGATGGTACACTATAAGCCTAAGTAATCTTCCAAAAGATTACACATTTAATAGGCAAATATCATTCAGTATCTTTTCGAATCCTTCGCCTGTGAATGTGGTTTATTAATATTTGTGCTCATGCAGTAATGGATATAATGTACCAAACTTAATCAAGATACACAGGATTAATTTTTGCAGCATTACTAGCAGATTTTTTAGGTAAAAATTGTATGGTAGATGTGTTTCATTTGCCTATACATTTTTTGTGTATAATATATAAACAGTTGCTGTCCAATATGTTTTGCAAAGCAAATAAATTTTAAATAAAGTATTTTTAATGAACAGTTTTTAATGAACAATGACAAGAATTATGATGCATAATTTGCAAAAATGTGTGAAATTTTAATTTTACAGACCACCAAATCTAGTGGTAAAAAGAAGAAATAACCATTGGAAGTACAATACCTGGGACGTGGCTGTGTTTTTCAAAATTCTTGTATAAAAGTGCTTGGAAGAGTTTGTCAGGTTTTTTCATACAATGTTCACATTGTTTGACCTTGTTTTTTTGTGGGGATTTATTGATTTTTATTTTTAACACTTTTGATTTTTGTTATAAAACATAGAAACGGTTCATTGCCAATTTTTACAACTTTTGCAGTAAAAAATGGCAAAATTTACTACTCTTAATTGAACTTTTTGTACAATTACAGGTTTGTTGTGGTATTATTGTGTTTGTAACAAAGGTATTTGTAAGTAACTTCTGAGGGTTAATATCCTAGTTTAAGTTAATTTTAGGAATATGCACAACCATTTGGATTCCTAGAGAAGCAAAATGATATGCACTGGCATTTATTTCTAAGTTGGAATTGAACCTTCATTTTAACAAAAAAAGCTGTGAATGGTTCAGCAGATACTTAAGCTGCTTTAAACAAATACCAAAAATGATCTATCATTAAAAATTTAACACATACTGTACGTATAATAGAATATATTCCTTCAGCAATGTTCAAAGGGAATCATTCCGTATTGAAAACTCCCAGAAGGACAAAAATGACATGTTTAGAAGTGCTTAGTATTTTAACCTTTCTCTACTGGATTAACACTCCACTGGCTCAGTTTAACCATAGTCATGTTCATGCATTCACAGAGGTCATGATAACAATTCACTCTTCCCTGCTTGTCTTACAGAATGATTCCCTCGACGAGTTACGACTTCCTGGTGCGAGACCTGGTATCTGGACGGGAGTATGACCTATGTGTTCTGGCCGTCTATGATGATGGCATGACCTCGCTGACCGCTACACGACAAGTGGGCTGTGTTTCATTTGTCACTGAGACAGAGTTCAGCCAGTGTCAGTCTCTCCGCAGCCATTTCATTGGCGGCACCATGATAATCATCATCGGAGGAATCATTGTGGCTTCCGTCCTTGTATTCATCATCATCCTCATGATCCGATATAAAGTATATAGCCATCATGGAACAGATTCTGGAAAGGGAACTGCTATGACAAACATACGATCGCAGACAAATGGGGGACAGTCTGCAGCACAAGTACCACACTCCAGTTCAAAAATTATAGAGGGTCTTGATGTCTCGGGGGCAAGTTTAGGTGGAGCTGCTGCTAATGTAAAAGACTCCACTGCAATGGTGCTGGTTACAGACTCTGAGACTGCTGTTCAAATACCGGATTTATCCTCTGAGGACATTGTCTCCCCCACAAAAAGGCACCATTCCAGAACTTGTATAGAACTCAAGAAACAGCCTTCAGTGTCGTGTAAAGAGGGAACAAGCTTGGAAACAACAGGAGGTAAACCAATATTGTTGTTCAATTCTGTCTTCATTTGATGGTTAATAATTTGAGGTGGGACTTGATTTTCTTGGTGGAAATTGTTTTGATGTTCTATAAGTGAGTTGTGTGACAGCCAAGTAGAAGTAGAAAGAATTTGTGCTCCACGTTCCACACATCTCACACAGCATTAAGCAACACCCAAACAGTGGACAGCCATTACTGTGGCACCCAGGGAACCATTAGGTGTTCAGTGCCTTGTTCAAGGACACTGCATTGAAGAAGTAATTTGCTCTGCCCCACCCCCAGCCTCTTGTTCAAATTCTGGAAATCTAATCTACAATGTTTGGGTCAAAGTTGATATTAAACACATTTTGCTGCTTAAGAATGTACTTATATAGACTAAGGAAGGTACCAGATATTATCATGGGTATATGAAGACGTACATTAATGTCAGTAAATACATTAAACAATGATTTGCCTTTGATCAAATGTAACTTTATTGTTGATCTTCTGGAACAGCCAAACTTACAAAGCAGACATTTAAATCTTTTTTGTATTTACATAAAAAAAAAACTCCATTGCTTAGCCTCTCAGAATATTTGGCACAGTTATCAAAAGTGCACCATGGCCACACTAACTGCTTGTTATCCATTCAACCACAGATATGGACAATTTCAGTGATTAGAATCCAAATTGAATGGTTCAATAGGTGCCACCTCCACATACTGGCAGTCCTGACTAGGTAAAGTAGCTCCTATCATCTAACACAGATACTATGTACTTCCACCAGAGGTACCGTTCCCAACTCTGAAGTGCAAGATCAATTTCCTGATCGACTCATTCCTTGATTTATTATGTCCATGTTTACAGAGCTTTTAAAATTTTTCTAACCTCAACCCTTCTTTCAAAATCAAGTTAATTAATATTTGTTTTTTTTTTTAAGTAAACATACTGGAGCTTAGAGTAGCTACTGATGGGAGATGGGAGCTACTGGATTACATGAATAGAACACTTCACAATGTCAGAATACATTGAAATGCTCAACTTTGATTGGCTACTCTCTCTGGCACGTGTTCTCTCAAAGGTATGCCCTGTTTGGGCGTGGCTTAGCTGCAGGTCAAATACCCAAATTAAGTAGGGGCTTTCAATATCGACAATAGAAAAAATAGGCAAGGCTTAAGCAAGGTACTGTTTTGCATAAACCTTTATTTTGTGTATAAAAGTTTACTTCCAAAACATTCTATTTCCAGATAGAACCTTTGTAATATTTTAATTGCACTCTTTATTGCTTTTGGGAACATTCATTCAAAAAATCATTTTCCATACTAGTGTTTAAATGTTCCTATTTTGGTTATAAAACCAAGAAGAATCTTGACATTGAGTTTCAAGGAATCACCAGTTGTTATTTAAATGCTTTATTAGTTTTTCAGGGATTATTGCACACTACTTTACTATACTTTGATTGGGAGCTTTTAATAACGTCAAGGCACTTTACAGCAGCTCAGAGTGCATCTATAAAGAGTGCAGTAATGGCCAAGAATAGAGCTATTCACCTGATTCAATGAGCCAGATCCAGGTACTTCTAAGAGGTTTTCCTTTGTGGAATTTGGATTTATAGGTCCAATCAAGTAATTGCAGTTTCTAGCTGAATGCACATGGAATTCAAGAAGACCTCATTCATAAATCATTAAATCAATAACCTTCATTGAGTCAAGAGTTGGTGATGCAGAGAGATCCATTAGGTACCTGGCTGATGGACAGGATCAGGAAAACCTTGAAAGCAAGAAAGCAACCATTTTCTCACTTGAATGTGACTAAATTGTTAGAAAGTGTCAACATTTTGTTAAATTATATTGCAATCACTAGAATCCTGTATACAAAAAAACAACAGCAATTTGAAATATTTAAAGTATAATTTTTAAACATTTACTTATTCAGTTTCTGTCTTTATATTCAGTCCATGATTTTTTATGTTTGTATGGCGTAAATTACTTTTAACACTTATTTATCTAGTAGTTTATGAGGTACCAAGGTATGACACAATTGTTGGTTCCTGATTGTCAACATCAGTAAAACTAATATGCATAGGCATGTGCCATCAGCGTCAGACTCCATTCCTCGACAGCCAGCATCTGAAAGATCTTAAGAGAGATACTGAGAGCATCCCTGGTCATTGCTCACGGCTGTTGCTCTTTCTTCCCTAGACACAGCTAGCCCGCAGGTCAGTGACGAGAAGAAGACTCAACGAGACTGGAGTGACTTTAAAATTTGATGACTCCTTCCGCTGTCCCACAAGAGACAGCCATCAGCACTAAAGAGTAATATGGTCCTTCCATTTCTTTACACATTATTTATTTAGAACAGCATAAAATTGTATAGGAAGCAACTATAGATAAACATGTGTACTTTCATCATCTGTCTTTTATAAAATTCAAAAGCATGAAAGCTTGAAACCTTCAACTTTTCTGTTGAATCAAGAGGTGGACATTGGGATCAGTTTTTTGTAATTTATTTATTTTTTACAAATTATGTAAGTCACTAACATATGGAGAAGCTTAATACATTTATGTAGAAAATATTAGAATTTGTGATCAGATGAAAGAAAGCAAGATGTAACACAAGCATGCTGTCTTACTCCAAAGAAACACAGATTTATAAACAACTTCTCTTGTAGTGCTCAAAGTCCTGTCTGTGGTACTGAATGACAGCTCTGTTTCATCTTTCTACGGTGACAGATGTGCTTGTTTTCTCTTTGTCTTTGCTTCCAAACAACTACATTCCCACCTGAGACATTTACTCTTGATTTGTGGAGTGTTTCTTTAGTTGTAACCTCTCTCTCTCTCTCTCTCTCTCTCTCTCTCTCTCTCTCTCTCTCTCTCTCTCTCTCTCTCTTGCTCTCTCTCTCTCTTGCTCTCTCTCTCTCCTTCTCTCTCCCTCCCTCTCTCTCTCTCTCTCTCTCTCTCTCTCTCTCTCTCTCTCTCTCTCTCTCTCTCTCTCTCTCTCTCTCTCTCTCTCTCTCTCTCTCTCTCTCTCTCTCTCTCTCTCTCTCTCTCTCATTCCAGAGCTGGCCGGGTCATCGGATTTTTGGGAGGAATATGGAATCATTTGTCTGAAACCCTCCTGGACCTTCACCTTTGAGTGTTCTCTCACACTGTATCCAAGGACTACCCAACTGTTTCCTACCAGGACTCATACGAGGAATCAGTTCTCTACTGCTAATGAAAATGGGGAAAGTTAGTTCTCATTTGCTGGATTTTGGAACTTAAATGCCTTTACATCTAAGTGGCCTGGAGTGTCTATGTGTTTGCTGCAGACCACAGAATGCACTGTTTACTGGGTTCAAGAATAATCCTCCACTGGAATAAGTGAGTATGCAGTGTTATATTCCATATGACAGGCTTACACAAAAAAAAATGGAAAGTGTTCCTATACAACAGGCAATTTTTGTGCAGTTTAATTGATATATTATAATATCCTTCCATTATACATGTACCTTTTTTATCCCTATCATTCTTACTATGTTCAACTGACCATACTGTAGCTTTTGTGTCAGATGACCTTTAAATCTGTTTAAAAAAAAAAAAAAACAAACTTTTTTATTAAGAAACTATCTTTATAATTCAACCACACATTATTTGAATTAAACAATAGGCAACAGTTATATTGCTATAAATGGTGTGTTTTTTTATTAGGGCCCTGTGGTCAGTTCTACTGCTGCAGTCAGCTGTACACTTGTTTAATCACAGCCAGGGAACTTTTGTTCTAATACATGCATGCTGTTCACACTTAAAAGCAGGTTTAACTGCAAAGGAAGTTGTTATCCTAAATTTCCCTCATAAATAAAAGGTTGGGATTAATTGATAAGTTGGATAAGGATAATGTGTCAACAATTTTATTATTTGCTAATATTTGCTTTATCTATACAAAGTATTTTACAAAAATAGTAGTTGACACAAGGCAAACTTCTTAATGCATTAATTTTTACCAAGTGGAAAGCCATCATGCACAAAAAATATAAATATTATTTGTTCAAGGTCTGAACCCCTGTAATCAATACACCAGCAAACATAACACGTAATTAAATTACACCAGTCTTCTCCCTAGTAACGTTTAACAAACGATGGTGCGATAAAAATGTACCAACAGACATATATTTTTTTATTTTATATTTATATTGGGAAAAGAAAGAAAAGGGAAAGTGAGGAGGTTTCTGGCAGCTTTCACTGAGTGTTTTCACACCTGCCTCATTTAGTTTGGTTGAAATGCATAAGTTCTTTTTTTTTTGGGCAGGTGAGAGAGAGTTTTCATCAAAAGCTGACCAAAAAACAAACCGAAAGCTGCTTTGAGGGCTGGTCTCGGCACTCTTCCAAGCAAATGCTTTCTGGTTCGTGAGCAGATAGTCCCAACTCATACAAAACTTAGAAGAAAAATGAAATAATGTAAACTGCTGTGGTCAACTGCAAGTGGCTTTACTTGGACGTGATATAAATTGATCACACAATATTTGACATGATATTGATGATGTTGGTATTGAACTCTCCATTCTGAAAAGGCAGGGGTATTTTCTGGCGGTTGTCTTTCATCGCATTGTTCGCTTTTTACACGTGTTCATTGTGACCAATTAAAAGCCAATTACGAATAATGTTCAGTAGGCTTGGGCATTAATACCGTATCTCCGGGATCTAAAAATAGCAACAGTATCAGTTTCAATACCTTTATACCTCCATAAAAACAATGCACTTATCAAATAATTATTAAATATTGAATACAATTTATTTCATACCTAAAAAATGTCATCATGCGACAGAATGTAGTAGAAAGAGAGAGGTGGAGAAAACACAAAACAAACAACTTTTGTTTATAGTTTCACAGATTTCGCAGATTTTTTATGTTTTTTTTTTTTTTAATTCATATAGTGTATTGTGTTCTGAATCCTGATGCCACACAGTTTGATTATTTTAAACTAGTTTACATGAGTCTTTGCCCTGAACACAGGAACTAAACCACAGATGAGGAAGCTAGCAGACGTTCTTTGATATCTGCTAGTATTGGCACCAGTGGATTTGATGGTTCTAATTTGGATACCAAACTTAATATCGAGAATATAATAATTAATAAATGAGCCTGATTAGACGACCCTCAGCTCTTGTATTGACATTTCTATGTCTATCCTGATGTTCTCAGCTAAAATCTTGTAATTCTTCCATTTGAACCAATTTCTCAGACCCAGCTTTTCATGTTGAAATATAATTAACGTCGTTCTGTTGCAAAATCTGCAACTTTCATTGTCTTTCACCAAATAGCAGATCAGACTGCAAAGAAATGCCTGCACAGGGCCAAAGTAAATGCCAAGTAGGTAAGTTTCACCAATTTGAGTCTAGACGTCAAGCAGAGGTTATAATGGAGCTTTTTGCTACAAGGTGACCTAGCTGCATGGCTGTTGCACAGCGGATATATAGATTGTGTTCAAGCTCAGAAACAGTGCAGCCGTTTCATGAATTATTGATAATGCTGTTATTTTTCTCAACTGTTGCTAAAAATTCTACCAGCATACTACAGTATGTGACATGAATAGAGGGGTTTGACAGAGCATGTCAAAGAATTTGTGGGAATTTCAGGCTTTCAGACACAGGCCAATGCACTGGAGTGTCATTTAATAAAAGACATGCTGAGAGGGAAACACAAATAGTCAAAATAAGTAAAACGTCCAAGTCTTTAAAATCTATAGAATTTTTAAGAGTGTTTAAATTCTTACTCAAAGTTAGCAGTTATATTTACATGTATATAAAAAAAATCTTATTTATTCAACTGTTTTATGCACACTGGCAAAGTAAATTTAATTCAATAAATTATTAAAGTATCCTTTGTACTTTCCGTCTCGTGTTCCGCCATTTGTATGGCTTGCATTATCCCGATTTTAGTTAAAGATGGAGGCTGTTCTGTATTGAATATTCTTAGGCAGCTTGTGTTTGTTAAAAAAGCAGAGCAGTAAAATCTTATTTCCTGTTACACCTGGCAAGGCACAACATATTAAGGAGATGGAGATCCACTCCATCTTTTTTAAACTTTCCAAACCTATCAATAGAATTTAAAATGAAATTCCAGTCATTTTCAAGTTGCTGATTGTTTGAAGAAACATTGATCAGATTTAAGGACTGGGTCTGTGTGACCTCTGAATGGTCTTTGATGTCTATGCTAGGCACGATCAGTTAAACTCTGTTTAGAAGTCTGCCGCCTAAAAGCAGCTGACAAAGAAATATTGACAGGCCTGTGATTGGCTCGTCAAGTGGCTATTGATCCCAAAATCAAAGATTCTTCTCCCAATGACTTTGAGAAACAAGAGCAGTTAAGGGTGTGACAGACTAAAGTGAAATGCAAAGCTGAGATTGAGCTGTTTGTGTGCTTTTGTCTATGTCTGAAGTTCAAACTTGTCTTTGGAATCATCATGAACATTTTTGATGATTAAACAACCCCGGCTAACAAACTGTTGAAAACATAGTTAACAAACGAGTAAGTAAAAGCAATTCATTCATAAAGTTATTGGCTATACATGCCAAGGCTCACAGTAAAATCCTTAGAGTAAAATTTACACTATTGAGAGAATATTTGGTCCCTCTCTATATAGAGTTAAACTAACTCTGATAAGAGTCATTCCATCATCTAACTAATTAGTTTATTATGTCATTTTTTTTCAAAAACAAAAACAAAACTTTGCTGTCACTAACACTAAGAAAACTACATATTCTTATAAATTAATTACCCTGCCACTGAGTAACTTTTAACTCTATTCAAGAGGACCAAATGTTCTAACTCTAAATAGAGTTAAATTTACTCTAAGCCTTTTCCTGTGTATGAAGATAGTTTATTTTTTTCCTCTGTTTTTAAGTTAAGCATGTTAACTGGCCTTATAGGAAACCGTTTTGCCTTGTTTACTTTATAATCACAGTTATTGAACCCAATTGTTGACCCAAATCATTTGGAAAGTTTTCACTAGGACAAATGTTTCCATTTTCTGGATAATGCACTTTAAATACATTAAAATGTTGGCTGCCAAAATATCTGAAATGTTACTTGTAATGTGGTAACAAAGAGCTAATACTTCAATATTGCTAAACTAGAGAGATCCCACAAGATAAAAAGGATAAATCTAGATGCATTAATATTCATATTTTTTTTTTTATGTTGTTTCACTTAGATACACTGTAAATACCTTACATTTAACAGGGGACAAAGTATAGCAAAGTACCACAGATTCTGCCATTGTTATTATTTTATTTACATACCAATTGGCCTCCATTAAATTTGTATGTTTAATTATCTGTTCTTAGCTTTTAGTCGTTATCGCTGAAAAAATCAAACAGTAGGAGCACACTGGTGCTGAGGTGGATGTATAGAATGAAAAATTGAGCATGTCTCTAGCTGCCAGTAATTATCTTGCAGCAATTGATCAAGTGGGATGGAAGGTTGTTGCTGTACTTTTTGCAACATGACAGGAAATGGTCACTTGTGAGGGATTGAGGAGAATGCACAATTCACTAGGGCTGGGATTTTCTGCAGTGATGAGAGGGAGAGGAGCCAGGAATAGGGAAGGGGTGGATGTCTGTCAGGTACCCTGAGCCATAGCTTTCCTTCTAAAGGTGGAGTAATTGGAAGCAGTCCACCAAAAAAAAAATACATTTAAATGGCAATAAGTGAGGGTTAACGCCACTCCAATGTTGATGACATGGTATGGGTGAAGTTCTGGTAGTCCGAGAAATGTATAATGGATGCAAGAATTCCAGGGACATAGCAATCCCTGTGAAACTATAAGGGAATATGTAGTTTTTGTTTCAATTTAGATCTGAATGATGCTATTCTATATAATCATTTCACCTTCTAGAAATGAATGAGGAACATGGAGCACTAAAACATCAAACAAATCTAAGAAATGGGAAACTACAGAAAATATGTATTCTTTACATTTTCAACCAATGACATGCAGCACTGACCTTCAGCAGTGTTTAAAGCTTTGTACTGAAGTTTCCACTTGAATTCTTAGTTATGCCATTAAATAGAACTGATTCTCATAAGCTTCTACAGATAATTTCAAGCTTTACCACCACGTCACAATAGCTCAAATCTGAAGCCACTTAAACACCAGTTAAATGTTCAATATCCATGATTTGAGATGCAGTTTGTGATATCTGTCTCATAAGCCAAAATGTGTTTAAAAGTGTTTTCAAGCAAGGAAAAGTTGGTTTAAGCAATTGACTATAGGTAGACAGTGAAACCTTTAATTTTATAGCATATTGAGAGATTAGTACACTGTATTTCATATAAATGTCCCTGTTTGTATTACATTTTCATTAGATTATTATTATTTTGCTGTGAAAGGGGTTTTGAAGGAGTGGCCTCTCTGTCTATTCACCCTGAGGGGATGTTTGTTGATACCTTAATTCTCTGTTCCACCTTCCTCCTCTTTCAGATAAATGCTCCCTAAGTAGTAATTACCACAACAATGTTAATCACATAGTGCAGCGGTGCTTCTCGAAATTCATGCTTTGATGCTGATTTAGTTTGTTTTCATTCTTGGAGGTGCTTAAACCCATTGTTTTCTGCCAAATGCAAGTGAAACATAAAATATAACAACTCAGTGCATTCTATTTGTATGCAACTAATTCATACAGATTCAACAACAATGGGAATTTAAGCAAATTTTCCTTTATTTACCGCTTGGAAAACATGTTAATTTCAGGTAGTTACCCTTTTGGTGTGGTGAAGTAGGACTTTAAATGTAATGCAATTATCTGAGAATACAATAGTGTTATAACTTGCTTACAATAGTGTTATAACATTCACTTAGATTTCATATTAGAATACATTTTATTGAAGTTTACATGGTTCTATTTTTATTATTCAATCATAATGCAGTCAATATTGTTAAAAATACTGCAGAATCCAATTGTTACAAAAAGATAAATATCATCCCCTTTGCTCTATAACCAATCTAGCTTGATTTATATGTGCATTGAAGATAAACACAAACCTAAACATCAAATAAGTTTTGCACCAAAGCCTTTGGGGTTCGTTTTGAGTTTACCTCACTTTGTCTTTTGGAGAGTTATGTGTTCAATATTCCCCAGTGAGTCATTTGCATGAAAGACTGCTCTTTTATTAAAGCACTTGTGTGATTTATGCATGTCTGCCATTCAGAGTTTGCCCCTGGGTTTGCACAAAATCCATTGAAAGACTGCTTTATTTGATATCTGATGGTCAGGCTGGATTTAATTGCCTAATCAATAGTGCTGACATGAACTAAGATGTGGTGGTATGAACTTGTAATGAAAGGTGTATTGGCAGTCAAACCAAATAAAACGATTCTGATTGAGGTTCTCTTCTCAAATCGAGTTTGCATTAGTTTAGCATGTGCTAAAGATGTCATAAAATGGTTGTGTAGACTTCATCACTATTTGAACACATGCCTGGAATTCCTGACTTATTAGTTAAAAGGGAAGCAAGTGGTTGAAATTATATCCATGATAGTTATAATATAATCCACACATAATTTAGATATTCAATTAGTACTTCAAAAAGAGGGAAATGTTGCTTGCTTGGATGACTGTGGTTGTGTTTATAGCCAACTCTGCAGTGCTTTTCAGGACAAGGAACCCTCAGACTGATCCATCTTGACGGCCACATACAGTGTTAAACACCCAGAATCTGTCTCAATGCTAGACAAGCTCAGCTGCAGCATATGTGAGCTCTGGAGGCCAGGCTCCAGCCAATACATTTCTTTTGTCAGGACACAGCTAACATAAATCATGTACGACATATTTAGATCAATAATGATGGATTTCTGTTTAGGTTTTGATAAGAAATTTATCGTAGTAAGATTGAAGTCGCACTTACATCAGAACAAAGCAGACCAGATGAGTCTGAGATGACAGTTTATTGATGCAGAAGGATTTGAGAAACAAGTGCAAAGGTGTTTAAGGAGACAAAAATAGGATTTCATTTGGTTGAGACTAACACGAATCAGGTGCCAGAGTTAACAGGAGTTTTTCAGTCCCGTGGGAAACCGTGCCATTTGGCAAAAGCACTGTGTTAAATTTCTCCACTGATTGAACCTCTGACAGTTTCCTCTTTTTAAAGTGCTTGGGTTTACTTACATGACACTGACGTGATGTTGCTGTAGACTTTGTCGTGCAGAAAAAGTGAATTGCAAGTAGCCTGTTGGACTAGGAAAAAATCCATGTGGAAAATCGGAAACTGCCTAAGAGCGTACAAGCATTTAAGATGATATTTATTGAATCAATTCACATGTATGTCCCCTAAGATATCACAAGTACCCATTTGTCTTCCTTGGAGTACCCCTGTAGCTATGAGTACCCTTGTTTGCGAAAGACTGTGGAAGAGCAGTGGGGGTTGGTGACCACAACAAGAGCAAGAGTAGGATTCACACGAGAGTGACTTTGACACGCTAGACAATGATATTTGTTGAAAATGGGTCCATGCACTGAGCTATTGAAGGTGGTCTCATTGAACACATTATCTGACATAAGCAGAAATGGGATGAGGTCGAGTTACTGGCAGAGATAGTCTAATCCCGAATGCTTCCATGTTTTTTTGTCAGGGCTTGGCAGCAATGTTTGCTACTCTTGCCAACAAATTAACATTTATATCAGCTTCTCTCTCTGCTAAAGAAACCCAGAGAAGAGACCACCACAAAACATTTTTGAGAAATCCCAGTATAGCCGCTATGTTCCTTTATGCATATAGGATCAATGTAATGTTAGATGTCACAAAAAGGACACTGTACATCAAACAACTACCTTTGTGTAAACAGATGGCCACACTTTTAATGAAACTCAAAAATTACAATTTCTATATACTTTGAAGGTTTATTTATTTATTTATTTTTTTATCAGTTTGTCTTTGTTGATGTAGCATTTGTTTTGGCATAAAGTTAAACGAAAGGACCTACAAATTCAGAATACAAATATCACACAGTTCCCACAATACCAACTCAAATGCTTTGAGTTGTTTTTTTTTTAATTACCTCAAAATACCCTTTTTAGGTTTAAAGTGCATGTACAAAAACCAATTTCTAACTCCCCTTATTGAAGGCTTCATGCTATAAAATACCACCACTTTTAACTTCACGGTATTTGTTGCAAAATGGAGATCACATGAATATAATTTTACCAGTACCTGTTAACAGTTACCACATGCTACTTTGGTACTTTGCAAAGACGTTTCTCTATATGGCTTTACATACGTTTTTTTTTGTTTTTTTTTACATTTTTGCCAAAGCTACTGGCACAGCTCATATAAAAATCTTCTTCTTTTACTTTCGGCTGTTCCCAGTTTAGGGGTCGCCACAGCGAATCATCCTTTTCCACCTAACTCTGTCCTCAGTATCCTCTACTCTTGCACCTTCATGTCCTCTTTCAGCTCCTCCATATATCTCGTCTTTGGTCTTCCTCTTGACCTCTTGCCTGGCATCTCCATCTCCAACATCCTTCTACCAATGTAACCACTATCCCTCCTCTGCACATGTCCA
>SRMA01026175.1:0-32052 GCA_007224835.1 Danionella cerebrum | reverse complement strand
CATTAACAATCTCAGAGCAAAAAATTGCATCAGTAGTGCTCTTCCTGGGCATGAAGCCATACTGCTGCTCACAAATATCCACTTCTCTTCGTAGCCTAGCTTCCACTACTCTTTCCCAAAGTTTCATTGTGTGGCTCATCAACTTTATGCCTCTGTAGTTGTTACAACTCTGCACATCACCCTTGTTCTTAAAGATTGGTACTAGGACACTTCTCCTCCATTCCTCAGGCATCTTCTCACTCTCTAAAATCCTGTTGAATAATCTAGACAGGAACTCCACTGCTGTCTCTCCTAGACACTTCCACACCTCCACTGGTATGTCATCTGGACCAACAGCCTTTCCACTCTTCATTCTCCCCAGAGCCTTCCTCACCTCATCCTTTCTAATCTTTTCAACTTCCTGCTCTACAATATTCACCTCTTCCTCCCTTCTTTCCCTTTCATTCTCCTCATTCATCAACTCCTCAAAATACTCCTTCCATCTTCTCAGCACACTCTCCTCACTTGTTAGCACCTTTCCATCTCTATCTTTAATCACCCTTATCTGTTGCACATCCTTCCCATCTCTGTCTCTCTGTCTCGCTAATCTATACAATTCCTTCTCGCCTTCCCTCGTGTCTAACCTGGCATACAACTCATCATATGTTTTCTGTTTGGCCTTTGCCACCTCCCTCTTCACTCTGCGCTGCGATTCCTTGTAGTCCTGTCTACTTTCTTCAGTCCTTTCAATGTCCCACTTCTTTTTAGCTAGCCTCTTCCTCTGGATGATGTCCTGTACTTCCTCATTCCACCACCATGTTTCTTTATCTTCTTTCCTCCTTCCAGCTGACACACCTAGCACCTTTCTTCCTGTCTCCCTGATCAACTCTGCTGTAGTTTCCCAGTCATCTGGAAGCTCTTCCTGACCACCCAAAGCCTGTCTCAGCTTCTGTCTGAATTCCTCACAATCTTCTTCCTTTTTCAACTTCCACCACTTGGTCTTCTTTTCAATATTTCGTCTTCTCTTCTTCCTGACCACCAGAAACATCCTACACATCACCATCCGATGCTGTCTGGCTACACTCTCTCCTACCACTACTTTACAGTCTCTGATCTCTCTCAGATTGGCTCGTCTACAAAGGATGTAGTCTACCTGCGTACTCCTACCTCCACTCTTGTAGGTAACTCTATGTTCCTCCCTCTTCTGGAAATAAGTATTAACTACAGCCATTTCCATCCTCTTGGCAAAGTCCACCACCATCTGTCCTTCTAGGTTCCTTTCCTTAACACCGAACCTGCCCATCACCTCCTCATCACCTCTGTTGCCCTCGCCAACATGCCCGTTGAAATCTGCTCCACTACTACTCTCTCTCCTCTGGGAACACTCTCTATCACCTCATCTAACTCACTCCAAAATCTCTCCTTCTCTTCCAACTTACAGCCTACTTGTGGAGCATAACCACTCACTACATTCAACATCACCCCTTCAATTTCTATCTTCAAACTGATCACCCTGTCTGACACTCTTTTCATCACTAAAACATTCCTCACAAACTCCTCCTTCAGGATCACTCCTACCCCATTTCTCTTCCTATCCACACCATAGTAAAACAGTTTGTATCCCCCTCCAATACTACGCGCTTTGCTACCCTTCCACCTGGTCTCCTGCACACAGAATATCTACCTTCCTTTTCTCCATCATGTCCACCAGCTCTCTACCCTTCCCTGTCATTGTACCAACGTTAAGAGTCCCTATTCTCAGATCTACACTCCTGCCTTTCCTGTTCTCTTTCTGTCGACGAATCCTTCTCCCTCCTCTCCTTCTTCGACAAACAGTAGTCCAATTTCCACCGGCACCCTGTAAGTCAACAGCACCGGAGGCGGTCGTTGTTAACCGGGCCTCGACCGATCCGGTATGGAAATCGATTTGGTGACTCGCATATTTGGTTTTTGGCATTTTTTTCGCCGGATGCCCTTCCTGACGCAACCCTCTCTATTTATCCGGGCTTGGGACCGGCACAGAAGTCACTGGCTTGCAACCCCTGTGGCTAGATTACAGCTCATATAAAAATAAAGCTTTATAAAACCAAAACCGTTTTTATATGCTCAATTAAAATTAAGAACTACTGCTTTGCCAAACAAAGACTGTTTCCTTCGATGAAAAGATTTTGAGAGGAGGTTAAAGTTCTGCCCTGTTATATTAACTCTAGTGGTTACTGGTTTACAAATACTGTCAAAGCAGCTTATTTTTATGGGTCCAGATCATTTTATAGACTCTGTTTTGTACTGCAAGCTGCTGCTGTACGACTACAGTCTCTTTTTTAACTCCTTTTTCGTAATCTTCTGATCCAGTTTCTTTTGTTTCTTCCAGATATTCATCGCCACCACCCATTTGATAATGCAAATCGAGCCAGTGTGGGGATCTCGGATGGAACAGAGTAAACAGCATGTCTGTGTTTCTGCACTTTCATCAATCTGCCCTCCTCCTCTTCTGGCTTTACAGTGTCAGTCGTGACCCATCCTGCCCCGAGAGAACTGAAGCTCAAAGAACTTAAAAGCAACAAACAGATGGCAGCACAAACCCATACAGCAGCACAAATATTCTTGTTCATTTCAGTTGTTTGGTCACCTTTTAGTTTCACATTTTGTTTTGTAACTGTACATATATCAATTTAAGATCTTATAGTTTTGTACATGTAATTTTTATGGTGTGTGATTTTGTAATAAAATAAATACTGGATCAGTCTGACGAGATTTGTTGAACTAAAAGTTCAAGGTCTTAATGACGCAAACTTATTTTCTTACTTTGTTCATTGAAACTGTATTTGAAAGTGACCGATACGAGTAAGTAGACAATGAAACCTCTAAACGGGGTTAAAAGTATTTGATCTGAAGAGACCTATTTGATGAATTTCACAATCCTCACTATGTCTATCAGGACCCCTCTAAAAGACATTTAAAAAGCATGTTAATGCTTATGTATTTACATATTTGATACATTCTGAGGACATCGATACACAGTAAAATCCTAAGAGTTAAAATAACTCTACTCAGAGTGTATTTGGTTCCATCCTATATGGAGTTAAACAAGTTCTGAAGAAGAGTTATTTAAGGATTTTATTTCATAGTTTTTCTGTGAATGATAATGCCATCGTTGTACGCTAATCCTAAATGCTCGTCATCACTAATGATAAAAAACAGTCTCTTTGAACTCTGTTCGGTGTGCATTCGGTCATTTAATTTTTTATTTATTTTTATTGTACATTTTCCTTTGCAGATTTGGAAAAAAATAAGAAAGTATCTCTTTGTCAGAATCTCTATAAAGAGTGGGACCAAACACACCCTGAGTAGTTAATTGAACTTTTTTTTTTTAGTTAAAGGATTAAAGGATTTTGAAGTGTGCAGTTACCACACAACTTTCATAGTGATATGTTCACTGCAGAAATCAGTCACTTGATTAGGAACCTGCTTCTAAATTTGATTTCAAGGACAAATGGAACAAACAATATTGTTTTTCAACTTGGTCTCAACATAAGAGGGCTTGAACATTAGAGGTCATGCTCCTCAAAATAGAACTTCAGAGGAACAGATCCTGACATATCACTGGTAAACAATGCTTGAAATGCTATTACTATTCGACTATTGCTGTTGAGGCTTCACTATCAAGGAATGCAACAAAGTTTTCAGCCAAGTAATTGAAAAACTAAAGCTCAAACTTCAGTCTTTAGTTAAACTCACTATCTCTTTTCAAAATATGACTCCATAAATATTCAGAACTGTTGGGCAGTCAGGACAGTCCAGAGGGATTCCTGCTGAAAATGCAGTCTACACTTGTTTAAAAACCAGCCAGCCATATTTTTCTATTCAAACCTATAATGTGTGTGTGTGTGTGTGTGTGTGTGTGTGTGTGTGTGTGTGTGTGTGTGTGTGTGTGTGTTTTTTTTTTTTCCTTCGGATTAAATAGCCAATCAAAATTTTAGATAAACAGTCAAAATTTTGACTTACCTAACCCTAACCTAATATTAATATTCACTTCATACCTTTCTTACTGTTCTGCCTTTTCAGAAAAAGACCTTAAATACAGTTTATTAAACGTCTTTCGGGAGGAGTCTATCTGGAGCCACACCTACTTCAATTATTCCATCAACCCTCTTCCATATAAGCTGTTTCTTCCTCTTGTTCCCTGACTCAGTCCGAATCAGCTTCATCGCTCCCACCTTCCTCCCCTTCATCTCTCATGGTGGTCTACTCGGACTCATCCGAGCGAGACAGCAAGCCTGCACGTCCGTATCCACCACATATGCTTATGAAGTTAAAGCAGGTTCAGATATTTGAATTCCTGAAACTGTTATTCTTGCAGCGTTCACGTGCGTACGCAATGTGGTAGACGTCGGTGGGGGTTTTTTTATGTAAAAAAGGCTTTTTTTCCCTGGTGGTTTGAAATGCTCAGTTTGAGAGGATTGAATGGAATCTTCATGTAATGCCGCTTCAACAATACAACATTCTCACGAGAGGCTATGATGTTTTCAAACAGGTTTGATGTTCTCACAACTGTACTATGGCTGATACTGAGTGCATCATGAGGTGTTAACCACTTTTCGTGTCCTCATGTATCCTGCAGCTGGTTTTCAAAATATTTTTAACTTGATATTTAGACAACCTTAATATGTTAATATATCAGTCTCTAAAAAAAAGCAGGTTAATGTCGTTTTCAGTTCAAATCAATTATGTTCCAAGCGTGACATATGAAACACCTCTGTAAGGTTTTTGTGAAGAAAAGCTGTTCATGAAATGCAGACGGTTTAATTAATTATTGTGAGAAGCATGTGATTATGCTAAATTAAGTACAACGAGGGCAGCTAAATTTGCCTGCTTTAAAAAGAGCATTAGCTTCTCAGAGGTTCTTTTAATATTTGAAGCGCTGAATAAAGGTTAGTTTCTTTCAATGTATTCTGTTTGTTCACCCAATATAAAACTGAATAAAAATAAGCAACAAAAAGGATGAAGGAAAAGGCAGTGCCGACGAAATCCATAATTTAAGCAGCTGAGAAGAATCCATAAACAGCCCTGTCGTCCCAGTGTGTTTTTCCATGAACAATTGCAGGAATAATCACTGATCACAGAGGAGGCTGATGCAAACCAGACAAATGCATATCAATAATTTGTGTGGCTCTGGGAGTCCAGTCGAGACGGAGCAGGACACTGCTTTTATGTGCCCGCACAAGCAAAGCAGTTAAATGATGGTCGTGGCTTTTGTGACATGCACAGAATACTGAATCAACTGAGTGAGAGCAGAGAGGGAAACTGAGCGAGACGGGGAAAAATGAAAGGCCTGTCAGATTAATTCAGTGTGATGAATCAATTTCTTTCGATGTTTGACCTAAGCTTAATAAGTAGAAGAAATATAAGAAAAAAGGTATTTAAATTTCATTTAAAAAGTAGTTAAACATTGAACATTTTTAAAATAATTTATATGGATTTTTAACCCATAGGAATCCTTTTAGGACCACAGTTCATCTTGTACAGGTCACTGCTCCATGGCAGGGTCACTCACATTACATTCATACTCACTAAAAACTCTGAATCTTCTGAGAAAAAAGCAACAGATCTTACCACCAGCATCTCATATGAAATCTACCCCATGTAATATAAAACTGTATTATCTGACACCAATATATAAAACATATTGTATTTTCATCAGAATTTTTAATAGAACGGTTTTAAAGCTTATTTTCAGAGTGACCATTTTGTGTTTTCTTAATGGTGTAAAGAGCTGAGGAACAAATTGTCAAAAACTGTTGTGTGTAGTCACCGAAATAGTGTATCATGCACCACAATACAACTAGTGTAAATTAACTTCTTTACTGGTTATACTTGGGGAGTGAGCTGGTGCAAGTATTTTTGTAACATGTTGCTCAAATTGTCATTTGATTTTTAAATGTAAAACTGCTCGTTTTTTTATGGCAAGTTGTGGGAGAGCCAAATTGTGGAATTGGACCTTTGTTCAAATTCATCTTTGGCTGTTCCATATTGACATACTGTGAAGGAGCGGGCTTCTTCATCCTCATCCAAACTTCTGAATTTATATTTTGTTAATGTGTATAATTGTTTAATCATAATGTGTCATCAGCTGTGCCAGTTGCTACAATGATGTCATCAGGTGAGAGACCCACATCGTAACACATACATACAAACAACGCAAAAAATAAAAAGCTTCAAAAACCTTTGTAACAACCCCCAAAACACTCATAGAGTGTGGTTGTGTCATGTCACAAAGACACTGATGAAGAAAAGTTTCATTTTATTTTCTCTGCCAAGAGAGAACCTTTCACTATCTAAAAAAACACTTGTTCAAAAAAAAACTACATTGTTGCAATCGAATCATTTTCAACACATTCTGCATGCTACAATCCAATCACAACAAAATATCGTGCAAAGAAGGAGGTTTGGGAAAATGACACACTGGAATGGTCTCTGAATAAATAAATAGAAAGTTTTTAGGAAACAATATAAAATGAATGGGTTTTGTTAATTACAATGAAAGTGGTTTTTGACCTTTTGAGTTTGTAGAGCATTTTTTTAAATGTTTTATTTATTTGAATTCTTCTATTTTATATGTTTATAAGATGAGCTATAGAAATAATGTAGCCTACTTATATTGGACAAATTGTTTTGATTACATTGATTATAAAATTATTATTAGATTATTGAGTGTCACTCACTGGTGACCTTCCTGTTTGCATGTTATTGCGTGGGTTTCCTCCGGGTACTCAAGTTTCCCCACAATACATGCAGTTAGGTTACCCCGCCTCTAGCCCAATGTGCGCTGGAGATAGGAACTGGTAGACCGCCGCGACCCCAAAAGGGAATTAGCGGGTTGGAAAATGAATGAATATTACATTTTGGTTCTGATCCACACCCTATATAAGTTGTTGTGTAAATATGGTGGTTGCAAACACACAAAAATGTGGTTCCTAGACATTTTCGTTAAAATTCATCTAATTTCTGTGTTTTGTATTCTTCAGATTTATTTAAAACTCATTTTAAAACTCAAGGAAGTTTTGTTGAATAAAAGAATATGCTTAAAGGTTGGAGTTTGGACTGTGTAAATGCAAAACGCCACCATTGTTTTCATCGTCAGTTGGCTCTATTGGAGATGCCGACACAAATAAAGTGGATTGGATAGGATTGGAGCCAATAGACCCTGCTGCATAAATACTCTTGGGAACAAAATATAGGAGTGAATACTACCAAAGAGCAGTTGGACAAAGGTCTAGATCACGATATTCTTGGCGACATGGTTTGTTTAATATACTTCGAGCCTCATTTTTAAGAACAAGGCTAATCTTATGAATGCTAGATTAGTAAAGGTCCTCCCAGGCAAGAGTGATGCATGTCATTGCTGCAAACATTCTTCTGCTAACCACATTCAGAAGCTCTGGAGCTGTCTCAAGCTGACAAGCTGGGCCAAGAGATTTGGTCCAAGGTTTTTGACACACTAAATGGAGCCCTTGACACTGATCTAATTCCCAATCGTCTCACTGCTTTCTCTGGCACCGCCATCAGTCCATTGCTTGGGTAACCATGTTATTGCTTTCACCACTGTTGTATCCAGCACCACCATTATCTAACCACAAAAACACGTCAATCTGCCAACAAATAGTACATTACACCAAGCATCCTAATCATACATCAAGATACAGTTCTCAGATTCTGTATGACACTGACATTATTTATTAATTAGACATGAAAATAAATACATACATACGAAAAACATGGATAGCATTCTGTTATCATATGCTCTAACTCTGTGCATCCACTCTAAATTATTCAAGTCTAGTTAATATTTCACATATTTAAGTGCCCTCCTTGGCAACAGATACAAAACAATATGAAAAAGCACAAACAACTAAATTAGTTTTAGAGATAAAAGATATTTTAGGTTTCCTTGGTTCAATTCCCACGGAAATTGTAAACAACAGCAAACATACTAAACCCACCCCTAAAACAGCTGCAGCTGACAAAACACCGGGCAGAAGATTTTTCTCCTCAGCCTCTGCTTGATCCTACCTTCCCATGTTGAGCCCTTCTAAGTTTGCCCTTAGGTCCCCAAACTGACCATCAAAGCCTGATGTCTGCTCTTGAGGAATTAATGCAAGCAGTGATGTGTGAAGGCACAAGCCTCTGGAAGTCTCTACAACCAGCCCCGATGGGGAGCTTGGCCAGAGTCCCTGAACCGGTTTAGAAAGAACGCGAGGGCCTTTGAACTGTCTGTACAAACTCTTCGAGGAGAACCGTACCCTGGGATAATATTGGTCCGAGAGGCCCTTCTGTGATGCCTCTTTGATCAAGCACCACATAGGCTGATTAAAATATGAATTTGTCTGAAATGCAAAAAGGTGTGTACTGTGTTCCTGCATACAAAAAAAGATGTATTTACAAAACTAATAAGTGACCTATAAAAAAACTATTAACATGTTATAACGTAAAAAATGACAAAAATAAAGCTCTGCGTAAAAGTTTTAAGGAGGAGTGAAGAAAATGCAGTGATTAAACAAAAGAGAAATCTGAATTAAGTCAATATTTGGTGTGAACAACTTTCGAATACAATTTTTGAAGGAACTTGACAAGTTCTAAACATCTTGAAGAACTAACCATAGATCTTCCACCCCTTTGTTTCTTTGTCCTAATCACAGAAAATGAGGGCCACACCATCACTTCCATTGTTTCTGTCAGGAGTTCTGTGTGCCCAGCAGAGACTCAGCCAGCCACCAATCTCATAATCACAAACTCTTGTAAAGACAATCAGCCAAATGAACCAGTCAATCAACCAGAGTGCACTTACAATCCATCTCCAACAGTTAAAGGTTCATGCATGTCCCTAATTGGTTGTCAGACCTAGGGTTTATGCCCCCTGTCAGTACACGATCCTTAAATTAGCCAAACATCACAGATTACGATACACTTTCCCTGTGCCTGGTGGTGTCGCATTTCTGATGCAAAGTCATCAGCCTGTCAGTATATAATGTTTTTCAGACACAGTGACTAGTAAAAAAATACTATTGTTAACTGATTTGTCTCATGATTCTTCTGTTTACACTATGCAATTTTCCAGAGACAGTTTAAAAAATGGTGTTCCCAGTTTTTTATGTGTCAAAAATTTTGAAGCCACATTTAATATTTTTAAAAACTTTAAAACAGACCCACTAAAGAAATATTAAACGGACACACAGCATAGCCTTTTTGAAGATGTGTCACGATATTACAAACCACATTTCCTTTGCAACATCACCTGCAAAAGGGCAACCAAGGAAAATGTGACATAATCTGAGATTCGAATTTGCGGATTGTGTACTGACTCTCCACGATCAGTTTCTGAAACAATGGTTCTGGATCTCTCTGTGCTGTTCCTCTGCTGGGTATTCTCCAACTTCACCATCTGCTACTTACCTGTCTTTATTTACTGATCAACCCGACCCTCACTTGCCTCAATTTCTCTTTTGTGAAATCTGTGTAGATTTTCTGTCCCAGAGCCTGACGTATTCTACATTCAATGCTGAGTGTTGTTCCCTTTAAGAAACATCCTTGTTTCAAAATACATTTGTGTGGAAGCTTGTGTAAATAAAGAAAAGAATAATGCTAATCTTGGCCCCCCTTCTTTACTCTTCCAGCAATTTCAGTGTTTTCTTCTTCTGTATGCAGAAGACAGCTCTTGAATGACACTGACTATATGTTTAGGGCCATTTTCCTGCACCAGAAAGAATTTGGAGCAAATCATACTCCTCACTGATGACATTACATGATGGATAGGTGTTCAGCATTAAGAAACACTATTAATCCTGAGCAATTCCCCGTCACCATTTGCAGAAATGGATCTCCAAACATTCAGGAGGGGAACCTCCTGCAGCCATTCATTAAACAGTGAGGGAAAAAAAAACAATTTGAACCCATCTGATTTTGTAATTTTGCCCACTAACAAAGAAATAACCATGGCCAAGACCAAAGAGCTTTCCAAAGATGTCAGGGACAAGATTGTGGACCTACACGAGGCTGGAATGGGCTACAAGACCATCGCCAAGCAGCTGGTTGAGAAGGTGACAACAGTTGGTGCAATTATCCGCAAATGGAAGAAACATAAATTAACTGCCAATCTCCCTCTGTCTGGAGCTCTATGTAAGGTCTCACCTTGTGGAGTTTCAATGATAATAAAAAGGGTGAGGAACCAGCCCAGAGCCACTCGGGAGGAACTTGTCAATGATCTCAAGGCAACTGGGACCATAGTCACCACAAAAACAGTTGTTGACACACTACGCCGTGAAGGACTGAAGTCTTACTGTGTCCGCAAGGTTTCCCTGCTCAAGAAAGTCCATCTACAGAACTGTTTGAAGTTTGCCACTGAACATCTGACTGATTCAGAGGAAGACTGGGTGAAAGTGTTGTGGTCAGATGAGACCAAAATTGAGCTCTTCGGCATCAGCTCAACTCGCCGTGTTTGGAGGAGGAGGAATGCTGCCTATGACTCCAAAAACACTGTCCCCACTGTCAAATATGGAGGTGGAAACATTATGCCAAGGGGACAGGACAATTGCACCGCATCAAAGGGAGGATGGATGGGGCCATGTACCGTCAAGTGAACCTCCTTCCCTCAGTCAGGGCATTGAAAATGAGTCATGGTTGGGTATTCCAGCATGACAATGATACAAACACACAGCCAAGGCAACAAAACATGTGTTTTAGATCATTGTTATGCTGAAATACCCATGACCCATTTTTAATGCCCTGACCATTGTTTTCACTAGTGGTCTGACGGTATATTTCCCAACCTTTTGGGGGGAATTTTTAAAATGATTGTGTTACATGAAATAATTAAATTTTAATGTTGCCATATAAATAATTGTTTTTGTTTTGAATCTGAATCCTTGCTTATCCCCCAGCAGCTTGGCATGATGCATTAACAAGTGAAATGCTGGACCGCACAATGTCTGCTGATGGAGAGTGATTCATTTATACTCAAACTGAGATGTAAAGTGCGCTTCCTTGATTATATGGCCATCAGGAGAACAAATCCAAGCACGGGGTGGTGGCTAATGTAGAGTGGCTGTATTACTGAATCACTTCCATGTGCTGCTTTGGCAATATCTAGCGGTGTCCTCTAAGAAATGTGGGTGTAAACTAAATCTTGAGTCACCAGGGTTAGGCCACCAAATAAAAAATTCATAAAAGATTGCAGCTCAATGTTGTCATTTTTATTTTGCTGGGGAATAACTGGAATGAATACATTTCTAAATACTTCAGCAGGAAATGGATTAAAGAGAAACAACTGCATGAGAATATTATTTTATTCATTGGTTAAACATTGATTCATTTAAATATGAATCATGGGCTGTAATTTTATTGGGGAAGTTCTATAACTTTTAAATGAACAATTATACTTTGCTGCACTACCCGTCACATATGGTGCCTCTGGCAGGGAACGCTTCCCACCGACATTCACTAAGGGGGTAGAGGTTACACTCACCACCTTACCACAAGAGATAGAACCAGAAGCAGACAAGATGGAGAAGTATGAAGATATTCCTTAAGCAGCCTGGAGTAGCAAAGCTCTTCTGTCTAAGATATCCCAATGGAGGCAATGGCATCAACGATACAGGTCTTTCTAAAGTCCCACCAAAACAAGGAAGAGAGGTAACCCCTAAAGCTCTGTGGTCTCAAAGAGTCCATTTTGCATCAGTGCGACCAGCAGTAGAACAATCTCCCTGTAGACCTCATCAGATTCCCACAAAGACCACTCCAGAATTGCAAAGATGAACAAAAACACATACTAATTAAAGCAGCAAGCAGAGATCAAAGGGCTCTTGAACCACAGGCACTGTCACCTGCCATTTCATTCCACCGTGCACTATGACCAATCCTTATTTAGGAGTTGTATTTAAGCAAGAACTGTTAGTTATTGAACAAAAAGAAATAATGAAAACCGTTAATAAAATGTCATGACCAGTTGGCGCAACAATATACAGTCAGAATTTTGGCCAATATTACTTTCATAATGTTAAATTTCATGTTGCCACCTGTTGGCGCTATAACCAACAGTTTATATTCGAGGTGTGTTCAGACTTTGACTATTGTCATAGTTTGTAGTTTTGGGACCAATCAGAAATATTATGACAACTTCCTGTTTGTACTGAAATGTTGATTTCGATGGACTCTGTGAGCAAATTGTTTAACGAAGTTATATAACCTTTTTAACATCCCATCTACACAAATAAGTGTTGAGATGAACAGATACAATTTCTAGGAGGAGTTCGTCAAAGTATGCCCCTAGCACAATTTACCTTTTTAGAGGTTTTTGCAAAAGAAAAGACTTCCTGTTTTTTGGAAACATGATCTATATTACTTATATTTAACTCTTGTTAGCCTACACATGTACACTAAATTTGAAATGCCTATGACAAACTTATGCACAACATAAGCTGAAACGGGTCACTTTGCTACACCAAATTTTTGAACCATAATCAGATGTCATTTTTCACTAGTTCTGACCCGTGTGCAAAATTCTGTGACTTTTCGGGCACTTAAACCCCCCCAAAATGGCCTGAAAGTCACAAAGAAATAATAAACCAATAATAAGCAGGTTGGAAAATAAATGAAGGAATAATTTGATGATTTGGTTTTCTATTGCAGAATATTTCACAATTTAAAAATCAAATATTTCTATTTTGTTCATAAGTGTGAAATTGTTTTATTGTTTACATATCTTTAAAAGGAAAAAGCAAGTCAAATTCTAAATAAAATATTTGCTAACTGTTCCTTGGAGAGCAATAGAGATAGCACCTCAGGGTCATTAGTGACATGTTTACATACTTTCATAGTAAATCTCATAATACAATACCACAACATCAAGAATCTATTATGTCCTTAGGCATTTTGTGATGCCAGACACATTTTTTATATTTATCGATTGACTTCGCTGCCCTCTGTCTATGAATGCAAAATGACCTCTACCATTTCTGGATGCCAATGACATCCACCGCTGGTCCAGATCTCCATCACTTTGGCCACAATTCCTTATTCGCGCTCACAGAGAGATTCTGACCGTTGGCAAGAATGAGATGTTTTAACCTTCATGGCTGGGTAAGCAGGAAGGCTACACAGCGTTTATTTCCAGCCATGTGTCCCTGTCCTGTTGCTGCGCCCTCCAAACATGGCCCAGATTAACCAGGAAGAGCCTAGCAGAGACGAGGAGAGCCCTAATACAATTCAACAACAGGGCGGTGAGCAGGTCGCTCCGGGATTTAATTGAGGATCTGGCAACCTGAGTGAAAGTCCTCAAGTGAACAAGGAGGAGTGATGCGTACATGTACAGTATGCAGCAGAGACCAAAAATATGTACATATTAAGACTTTACATATTATTTAGTCAAATGTTTGGCCTTTGAAGCAATTACTGTGCTTTCAATATAACTTTCATCCATCCAAGACAGGGCACCGTTTTATTTTATCAGAGTTTATTAAGTCAATTTCAAGGATTAACAAATGTACAGGTCAAGTGTTATCTTTTAAAGTAATGAATTAAATCCATTAATTGTATTTGGTGATTTAAAAACCATTGGACCATTCATGAGAAGTGTAAATTAACTGTGCAGACACTAAATTTAAATCATGAAAGTTTTAGCCTGAGAGCTGATGTGGGTGCTCATATTAAATACTTTAAAGTCCATAAAGGCAATTAAAGAACACTATTGATGCTTAATTACATTCTATTTGGTTTATTTATGAACTTTGCAATTGCTATGTATTTCTGTTTTTTATTGAAAAATGCTCTGGTATATTTAGATGCCTTTGTTTTTGTTTCATTTGATGCCATTCTCAAGCTGAGCATCAATCAAAGAAAGCAGTGTGAAGTGAACCCGTGGTGTCTGATTGCTTGCACTAGTGGCAAGAGGAAAGAGTGGTAGGGGGTAATCAAGAAAGCAAGCTAAAATATAATTAGGAACTCCAAAACCTACTCATTTCTATTCTAGAAGTGAGGGGTGAGAGTGACCCTGAAATGCATTCTAATCAGTTAAAGATTGTGAAGACATCACATCCCAGTGTTTTTTTGGCATGGTTGTTTATGGCATTGCTTCTCATTGCCCAAGTTGGGGTAACAGCGGGAACATTTTTCATGCAGTAATTATCCAATGGGAGACTCGTACCTATTAGCATAGTTAAATCCTGCAGTCCACTCTTTGTGAATCTTCGCAAGGTTTAGAATGGGTTTTGTTTCACAATCCACTCCAGGATGTGGTTATCCCTGTTGCTGGAACACTTTTTTTTCTACCACATCTTTTCCCATCCTTCTCTTCACCTCTCTATTAATGTGCTTGGATACAGACCTTTGTGCCTGTTTTGCAATGACGTTTTGTGTCTTGCCCTCCTTGTGCAAGGTGTCAATTGAGATCTTTTGAGCAACTATCAAGTCAACGGCCTTCCCTATGATTGTGTAGCAAAGACCATTGCAGGTTAGTTAGTTAATTAACTGATTAGAGTGCAGCAGCAGGTGTCTTCAATATTGAACCTTTTCATAATAATCCAATTTTCTGAGATACTGAATTTGGGGTTTTAATTAGTTACAATTATCAAAAATGTAAAAAAATACAATTATCAAAAATGTAAAAAATGAATACATTATACCAGATTTAGTTTTTGCATTGAATTATTGAACTAAAACTTTTTCATGCAATTCTAATTATATGACCAGAACATGTAAATGTCAATGTTGCACATTTAAACATGTTCACCTCCTGTTGCATCTTCCAATACAGGGGTTGAGACTATATTTGGGTGCGTTCAATCAGTGTGCGTAAAGGCATACCCTTACTGTTGAATAATGCACCAGTCACCATTATTTCATTCATAAATCTATTTGTTTATATAAAGGTATAATTTTATTTCATATTTTGTCATTTTTTTGTCCAGATTCACAACAGGTCCAAAATTCATACAAATGCAGCATTAATCAATTAAACATAGACCAACACATGAAATGTCCAAACTGTTTACATACAATAATAAATAATTAAAATCTGGCTATATAACAAATACAATAGTTTTATGATAAACTTTAGTCAGCAACCTATATTTATGAAGAAATTTCACACTGGATTCATTGTACTGTCCAATAACATGTTGCAAATTAAATTTTTGAATAAAGCATTTGACTAAGCATTGTAGAATAAAAGATGTGATTAAAATAAAATGTTTGTTAAAGCACAATGAATTATTAAATTATTTAAAAGCATCTCAATGTCATAGACTTGTGCATATTGATACTTATCCCTAAATTAGGAAATTCAATTAGGAAAGAGTAGAGAGTGGTTGTTTATGATATGAAGACAGAGCCTTGTTTTAGTTTTGAGGAAAACTTGGATACATTCCAGTTGTAAACCCACAGAACCTGGAGGAGGGAAAGTCAACAGCAACAGATGTGTGGGTAGAACTGGAAAGCCTCTGATCAACAAAATACAACAAACTGATATTCTGTGCAAAGATCTTTTTGGAAACATAGCAAAAAAAAAACACTGTTGGGGGAAGAAGCTATGCTCCGGTTGCCATGCCAACAGGGTAAAAAGAGCACCTGCTACCTGCGGCTGCTGTCGAATCCCTGCAGACCCAGGGTATCATTTTCAGCCTTCCTTTCCCATTTGATTAAAGGCTGTTTCAGGCCTCACACCGCTCACCTCGCATCTCCCTCTTGTTGTGGCTAAGAAATTACCCAGGACTTCATTAAGTGGCTCATTACCTTCTGTCAAAGCTATCAGAGCACCAGATTCTCTTCCATTCCCGGTTCCTTTCTCTTTGCAGCCTAATCAGGCATTTCACATGACAGGAACAAGAGCTCCTGCTCGGCCTGGCTTTGTGGTTGTTGTGTAGAACAGCTGGATGACTGAAGCTAGTCTAAAGCTACCGAGAAAGAACATGCAGATTAAAAACATTGTTTATGTAGGCCATCCGGAGAAAAGTTCAAGTGCTTTTCTGTTGCAGAATTTTCATACATATAGATTTAAATGCTTATTTTTAGCAATGTCTCTGAAATGCTCACTGAAAAAAAGATTTCCCCTGTTTTAATGATTCCATGTCTCTTTTTTAAAGTCCATAGAAAGTACATTTTAATTTGCAAAATAGCCAAATAAGCATTTTATGCCACCAAAAAAAAAAAAACATTCCCAGAGAGGAAGATATGTCTTTATTTTTTTCCCAAGTGCAGACTGTGGAACTGTTAAAATTTGCATTAATGTACTTAATTTTTTTGTAAAATTTAAAAGGCCTGAAGAATAGATTAGCAATAATTCATTAGATTATTTTCATCGTTAAAACAAATTTGAATATTTCTCTTCATGAGAAACATTTTCCATTATTAATTAGTACCCTCATCTTGCACCTTGTCTCTAATGCATTAATGTCTGCTCTCAGCTAATGGTGTATTAAAGATGAATAACAACTCATTGTCATCACTTCCCTTATCACTACTGGTTATATCTCCCAGAGTCTGGATCTCTCTGACACGTATAAGCTCATTACAGGACAGTTTTCTTTTAAAAAAGGCATGACATTTTCAGTGATAGTTACCATCTTTCTAAAAGAGTAAAACACATTTACTGTCAAACTGAGGTCCTTTAATCTTTAGTTTCCCTCAGGTGGTGGACAGAGTTAAGAGACGACTGCATTCTGTTGTAACAGTTCAATACAACTCTCACAAAACAAATCATGCAAACAACATCTAAATTACTCAAAGCAGATGTTAATTTAATCAGTTTGATACTAGGGCCAAAACAACAAACAGAATAGATATGAAGCACAAGGTAATTATATGAAATGTAATGAAATAAAAAAGAGAGATAAACCTGTCACCCCAAGAAATACTTATTATAAATTGATATAAAATGAATAAGTAGACTAAGACAGATTTATACTTACAGTATGTGCTTCTTTAAAAGTAAATAGTTTAAAGTTTCTACATGAGTAAAGCTTCATATTTATTTGCTTCACACTGTTGGTTGGTGCCAAAGAACTGTTGGCTTTGATGTGGGTTACAGTGTATTTTGGCACAACACCATATAATGTTCTTTAATTGCACCTCCTTTGATTTAGTTATGCCATTCACCAACTTATCAAACTTGTGTGGCGAGGCTGAAGAAAAGTTCTGCTATTCTGATGAAATCCTTGAGAAGTGCAGCCTTCGAAAGCTGCCAATAAAAGCAATAAAGCAAAGCTACAGGAGGATTTTTAAGTGGTTTTATGGTTGCGGAGAGATTTTCCTGAAGGGAATATCAAGGAACGGAAAACTTGAATGCTTCAAATGTTGTTTGTTGTGGAGTTGTGTGCATTTATTCATCAAAGAAGGGATGGAAATCAGAAAGGAAAGGGGCACTTCAGAATTGCAGATTTTTATTTATTCATTTATTTAATTTTGTGGCGCTCAAAAAAAACATGTAACATAATATTTTTTTTCTAAATTTGTCTATTTTTCTTCCTGTGTGCTTTAGAGCCTAATAACGTTCAGATTGAATTCTATTGCCTTTATCAGTCATTATCAACACATTATTATAATTCAGTAAATACCATTTCTACCAAGCGCTGGCCATGACTAAGTACAGTAGGTTCAAATCTTAATACATAATAGCATGTACCCCACCTTACTAAAACAAAACATGAACTATTTAGTTAAAATATTGTGTTTCCTTTGTCGAACTGGGTGTCTGAGGTAGTGGTGTCAAAATTAGTTCACGTATCCGTTTCATTTTAAATATTTTAAATGAATTAAAAAAATAATAATCTGGCTTTCAAGGCAACAGTTAATTTGGAGAATATTGATGGTTGAAAGCAGGTATGTTGATTACACAAGAAAATATGTAAAATTTAGAATTTATATAGTTTCTTTGTTTTGAGTTTATATTCATTATTAACATTTTACATTTACATATCCAAAAAGTTATTTTTTTTTTAATCTTTTGACAACACTAGTCTTAAAGTGAGCCTATTTCAGCTATTCAATTCAAATATCATTAGATCATGTTATTGTGCCATTCAGAATGTCAATGTCATACCAATGTTGAAAGTAAAAATAAACTAGATACAGTGGTACCCCGAGATACGAATATAATCCATTCCAGGAGGACGTTCGAATATTTCGTATCTCAAAGCAAGTTTTACATGTAAAACGCCTAATCAGTGCAAGTGCTCTCAGAAACAACCATTTAAGTTGATTAAAAAAATGGAAAACCAGAGAAAAATCAAGTAATGTTTCTTCAATCCTTAAATCTACACATTATTAATGTAATAAATGACAATAAAACGCAGGCAAAATACGTAATACGTACACAACCTTAACTTGAGAGTGAAGCAGGTGGCGGTAGACATTATGGCACTATGTATGAAAGTTAACTTTCTCGAGATATTTTACGAATTACTGAAACCAACACAGGTTCAAGCACAAGCATAGAGAATACCTAGCGTGTGAGAAGGGATGGCGAGACGCTTCTGAGAACGCGTCATAGTGTTTCTAACTTGCGCTACAGAACAACATTTCCACTTTATAAACGTTATTTTTTTTTACAACACCTTGACTCTAACATTTGTTATAGTACATTATTGGTAATCTATACATAATGTTTTGGTCGATTTAAAACTAATTTAAAGTGTTTTAAAGGCGTATCAGCCCCTTAAAACAGAAGGAAGCGCAGTGCGACAAACAAGTGGAAAATAGAGCAAAAATGTTTGTGATTGTTCATATCTCGAATTTTTCTTTGTATCTCGAAGCAAAAAATTTCCTGTGAGACCTTTCATATTTCGAAAATTTCATAACTTGAAGCATTCGCATCTTGGGGTACCACTGTAATCGTTCTACATAATTTATGTAAATATTTTCTTAACATAGATTCTCTTAACATTCTTCACAAAGCTCTAATGTTGCCTTCTGTGTCTTTCCCAACAGCAGATTTAGGTGCAAATAAAACAGTTAAAAATTAAATCTTTGCTTCATTCAATGTTTGCTGCTTTCACGCTTTTCCTGTATCATTTTCCGAATGTGAATTCAGGCATATCCCCAAGCTGGTGGCCTGTCATATTCAAAGCCTGGCAGAACCAGGAAGTTCCATCATCGTGCTTTAATAGTGCTTTTATCTTCAGTGAGCCACAAATAACCTCAGCCATAACTGATAATGTCTATGGCATGACACTTGTGTTACATTACCCTCTGAGTATCTCTTCCCTTAGCTATCATTATTCATCAGTTCCCTTACTTCTCTGTCTTGCTTTAGGAACATTTCTGTGAGAAGCAAACCATGTGAGGATCATGGATTCCAATTATTATCCGTCTATAAGATAATCATAAATGAACCTTTAAGTAAAAAAAAAAAATCTAATTTATCCATAAATACATTAGGCTTCTCTAAGTGTTAAATTGTTTTTAAGCATCTGCATAAAAGCAGTTTATTAATACAATTGACTTGACTACAACGTATTTGACCTAACATTGATGTCAATATACAATATTGCATTGTTGGTTGACCTTGTGTATTTCCTATGTTTAATCTTTTAGGTGGTTTTCCGTGACTTGTTAAATAAAAACATAATTTTCAAATTTCTGTGAATTGAAAATTGATTCACTTCCAAATGGCAGTCGAAATGTTCCTGACCAAACATTTCTGTGTAATCTCTAGCAGCATAAATATCCATCTTTAGAGTTGTGGAGTGCTGAAAGAAGATCCAAATTCCAATCAAAGTGTCACCTAATCATATTACTTGCTTGCATATCTGTTTTGTGCAGAGATTAATGCTAAAATGGGATCATCCTGGATTTGATTTCTGTTTTAGGAGAGTACCTTTCCTTCCATTTCACAGACTGTCAACATATCCCAGTGTCATGTGGTGGAAATGACTGTGAAACGTGTAAATGGCTCAGAGAAGCATAGTACCTTTGAGCCAGTCATTATTCCAGTGAGACCAGAGGACGCTAGAAGGGACTTAACAGCTGTATTTTGGGAAGACACATGGAGGGCGTGTGGAGGTTGTGGATAGTACTCTGTTGGGCTGGGTTGGGAGCCACAGATTGCTTTAGAAATAAGCAGCACACACAGCAGGGTGCAGGAAGCGATACAATGAGTTTCTGAGGTCATAATGGCTTCTGCTCTCATCATTGATGGATTTATTTCTCTTTCATTGGGATTGGAAACTCTATGGTATGGCTTATTTCACACTTTAAAGGTGTTTCGTTTTAATCTGTCAAATTTACCATTGCAAATACAGCTGTTTCAGAAAATAATATAAATTTACTTTTCAAACCAGACATAGTTTTGGTTTTTAGTAGATTTTACATGCAGCTATTGTTTTATAGTATTAACAATAGTCTGTTCCATACTAATGATCCAAAATATGTTCCTCATGCATAGTTCCCATTTAAACATGGTCCTAATTTTGTAGGTAAAACAAGTGATATCCAATGGCTTCCTCTCACTACAAACGAGTAGCTAACATAGTGCTGAATACAGAGCACAGATTACTCCACTTTCTTCACTGTGGCCTGTGGAAATACAATCCCTGGTGATTTGACGTGCAGAAAAACACCAGGCTTCATCCATTTTAAGACTTTCCTTTGCCGTCTTACATGTCCATCCAGAAAACTAATCTATAAAGTCAAACAGACAACATCTTGCCATGCTGTGAGCAGTTTCTCCCACAAAAATCTTTGACTTCTTTGATGCCACATCTCTTTCTGTCCTTGCCACTTGTGTCCGTTCATGCTGGGGTTGATTTTATCTGTCGGAGGTTGCTAGGTCAATGGATTATTGGCCATTGAAGGCGTCCCTGCAGCTGAACAAGCTGAATGTTGGGGAAAATAATAAGATGGCATTCTTTATAGAGAAGGAAAAATTAAATAAACCTTCTCACATTTTGCTTTAATCTAGGAACAGAGGAAGTAGCAATGTCCAAACTATCCTCTCACTTTCTTTAAATCAGACCCAATTTGAATCTGAATTTGTACTAAGCACTATCCAAGTACCAACTACATGTTTGAATACAGGCTTAGCTGGATTTCATTTCCTTCAAGCGCTCAAGCATCATTTGATCAAGAAATGTGTATGGTATGCACAATTCGGATGTAAAAAGTTATCCAGCTTCTTCTTGTTTGTTGAATTTCAAATAACCTTCTAATTAGTATGCAAGTCTTCTTCTTTGAATAGGCAGAGTGTCTCCCCGTTGTGTTCTGTGCTTTCCAGGAAGCACACAAAACAAAGCTATGGCAAGCACCGGAGGCCTATTGACTGTAGCTGAAATAGTGTTGTTGTCCTCCGTTGCCCTGGGATCTGGAGAAAGTGTCACCTGGGTTGAAATATGACAAATGAAAAAAAAAGTGGCACAAAATGTAACTGAAACAAAGCCTTTCACTGATACAAACAGTTTACATAAACGTTGTTATGTAAACTATGTCTTAATTAACAAAAAAAAAACCTTTAATGTAATTTCTGAGGAAATAATTTTTAAAGTTACTCTTTTGGGCCGATGTCATTCTGCAGCCAGCACCATGAGGGTGATTGCTGCGGTTTGGCTTCACTTCGCCAGCCATTGTAAAACACAAGGAATGGATGAAAAATATGAGTCCCTTGAATCGACGTCAGACATTCAGTAAGAGTATGTCATGTTGAATGAAACAAGAAAGCAGGTATAAGTGTCATTCGTCATTCGTTTCATTTACCCACTTCTTCCATTTAAGGGTCATGGGTTCTGCTAGTCTTTACCTCCAGTGCATTCCAGGTAACAGACTGTGGTACACCCTGGACAGATTCCCAGTCCATCACAGTGTAAACAAATGCAGGATCTTAAAAAGGAAGGGAGGCTGGAAACAGCATCTTTCAAAGAAAGGTGGTGAGTATCGGTTAAGTTTCTTTTAGTTGTGATGCTAGGGAGTTAGGTAATTGAGGTATTGAGTTCCAAGGTCTAGATATTAGAAGTAGAGTGCTTTAGGAGGCAGGTGATTGGTCAGGTGAGTGGTTGGGGAAGGGCATCAGGTGTTGCTTGTGATTGCAGTGTAATGGATGATTCTGTCAATGGATGGACTGTCTGCTGAATGCCTGAAAGAAACTTTTCTTTCTCGGGCAAGGACAAGATCATGTGAAAACTTTGTTCTTTTCTACTTTGGTCTTCCAACAAGATTCTAAGGCGGGGTTCAGATTGCACGATTGACACAGATCCTTTCACACTGCATGACTCTCTGGGGCAGCATCCAGTCGTTGCAGAATAGATCAGTGACATCACACTGCCTTACTTTCGGAATAACCGCAGAGAACTTTATTCAAGAACACTCACAAGAATAGATTTGGAAACAGTGAGAGGTCGGGAATTGTTGTCAAAAATGGGAGTGTTTTATTTCATGTAATGGGTTTAAATACACAAAAAAGTGAATCCATTGATTGTGACAAAGCATGCCAAATATTCCAAGACCAGCCTGCGATTTCACTGCGACTCTCTTAGCGCCCGTCTTTGGTGGAACACACTGTACGATTGTAACGTATACATGAGCTCCGATTTGCATGTGAGCCTCAAAACCTGACTGCGAATTAGGGATAAAACTCTGAACCAGGCTTGTTAGTGCTTTTACAAAACATTTTGGCTTAGAATTGTTTATTCAAGATGTTTTTGCATTTGCTCTGGATTTTACAGATTAGACCTTTAGGTAGATTACAAACTGTTTGCGTCAGACACACTAATGTTCGATGATTCAGGCAGTAATTATTTCCTCAGCCCAATTAGTAGGTCTCAGCCCAAGATTTGTAGGTCTTTATACGTCTTATACCCACACTTATTCTGGCCCCCAGTTCAGCTCGATTCATTTCAGTAGTGGAACCTCATCAAGATGTAGTAAAATTTATCTGAACAGAGGACAGAACGCAGTTCTCAAAGCATTGTGAACTAAAGAGAATTGCACTGTAGCATGCAGTGGGAAAGCACCATTAGACATGTACATCCCTTTGGGTTGAAATATGGATTACATTCATATTCTTCTACCGCTCCAATTCTAGAGAAGATTGGCATAGGAACAAATAAATATTGGACATTTTGTAAGAAATTGTCATTTAATTGTATGTTTATTTTAGTTTTTCAACCACACAGTGGTTTCTAAAGCCGATTGAAATGCAAGATTTGTCAAAGTTAAAGCAAGGCTTATCGCTGATTAAATCGTCACTGTTTTATCTCTTTAAGAAATTGAATTTTCAACGCCATGATAAAACCTTTAGCGAGGGTTAAAAAGCAAAAGAAAATTGCATAGCTTTTATTGTAATGGTTGGAGGCAAGTGTGATTAATTTTGAACTGTGTAGAGCTCTGCATTTGGAGCATCTAATTCTCTTCTGGAGTGAAATGCAAATGAACATCTCAAAGTGCAGCACTCAAAAAACTCTCACAAGTCTATTAGTGTTGAGAATCCAAGAATGAGGTCAAACAATACAATGAACTCAACGGGGACTTCAGGTCTGAATTTGTGAAGCTTCCCTGTAATAAAAAGAGCTTTTCCTGCATATTCAGAGGAAGACTCCGGCAGCCTGTGATGTGTAACGCTCCAGGACACACATCAAACATGGAAATTAGAGAGGGGACTCAGAGTTTCAGTCTTAAGGTCTCAGGCTTCTTTTCTAGCTTTCAGACTGAACTGCACTTACAGATTCCTTGACGTCATTTTAACAAATCATTTCACAACTGTATAATGGGTAGTAAAGCATAACGGCTATCATCTTGGCTGGGATATAAAGGTTGAACTCTGACAGCAGAAGCATTATTCCTATTTGTTAATCATTTTACTATAAAGATGTCTGCAGGGAAACATTAACAAATATTTTAATTATGTTCAGTTTCATCCATTAGAAAAACTTTTTAAAACTTGTAAGTAATGCGCAATGAATGTTTACATATCTGCTTTTTATCATGAATAAAATGCTTTTTATCTGAATAAAATGTTCTCTTTAAAAAAATAATTAAATAAATAAATATGAAATTTTATTAATTTCATACTCTCTTTGTCACATTTTGGGGTCATACTTGTCTGCTGGAGACCATAACACCCAGAGGAACCATAAGCAAACATGGAGAGAACATGCAAACACTGACAAGCCTCGAACCAGCCACCTTTTAACTGAAAGGTCACAGTGCTACCCACAATGCTTTGTTTGTATATCTAAGCACATACATTGTTCAAATCAATGGAGATTTGCTAGAAGGGATCGAGAAATGCTAGAAGGGGTCTGAACCAGCACAATCCACAGACCAGACAGTGAGTAGAAGTGAGGGAAGTTCTTATACTGGGAAGTGAGGCGAGTTAAGAGGTATGTGATAGGTTGGGATTGTGACTGGCATGAGTAGCTTCAGGTGCAGTGGATGATGGAGGAGTGATTGGCAATTCTGTCTCATGGCTGGGAATTGGATTCCTGACATCAATATGGACCACACTACAAACCAGTGGGATTTTTACCAACATTTATTGTCTAGTGATTAAACAAAAAGTACCAATATGATTTTCCCAAGAGATGTTAAACCACCATTTAAATGTTTCAATAACTTAACACCAATATTATCCAGTGAGACATGGTTTTTGATTCCACTTAGACCATTGAATTTGAAAACTAAGCAATCGTGCAAAAATTTAAGGCAGACTAGAAGACTCACCTAAACAAACTGCATCATAGTTTTGAGTTGCTTTGTCATGGATTGCATTTGTTGTTTTAGTTAATTATTCATGATTTTTTAATGTCTTGTATGATGTCCTTGAGTGTCTATAAATGCATCTGAAAGGCATTATTGTTATAATGTTACAATGTAAACATCATTCAGTCAGTTGGCCAATCAAGCAGAATCTCAAATAACACTAGCTCTACTTATCAAGCAATCTTGCAAACCACTATTGTCAACATACAAAGATATGTGTGTTACATTGTGTATAGTAGTTGTCACAAGGCCCTTGGCTAAGACCTGAAGTCAAGTGAGCATGGTGACGCGATGAAGAGCGTTCAAGCAGAAAATTGATACAGATAATGGAAGAATAGATATGCAGCTCAAAAGAAGATTGAAAACCTTCTCAGTGCCATTTTGAGCTAGAACATATGTTTTATATACACAGAGGAGGCATTTCCACGAACACCTGGTGGTTGTTTGATAGACATCATGCAAATGGTAGGCAGAACAGTGGTGAGGTGAGTGCACATTTACAGTCACGAAACAAAACTGCTGAGATTGTTGATCTTTCATACTTCTATCACAACATTACCCGTATACATGTGGATACAAGTGGAAAAGATGTGTTTGAAATATGGAATTAAAACATGTGCATTAACCTTTATTTGAATCACTTGTAATGGATGAAAAAGATCTGATTTGAGGTGTTAAAAAGATTGGCCATTCTAATTCTAGTTAACTTCTTTGGTTATTGGATCCCGGCCAGGTCCATTCTGCCATTGTCTGCCTTTGGCAAGCCACTTCACTCGCATTGCCCTGTATGGATATGTGTGGCTGGTGGGCAGGAGGACGTAGGCACAAAATGGCAGTCATGTTCTGTCAGACTGCTCCGTGGAACATGGTGGCTAATATGGAAGCTTATCACCACCAATGTATGAATGTGCAGGGAATGAATAATGCTCAGAAAATTGTAAAGTCTTTGAGTGTCTGGAAAAGCACTATAAATTGTTGCCGGTGGCAAAAGAGACACACTGGCACTGTTCAAGGCCACACAGAGCTTATTGAATAACTTAAAGAGTCGGGTATGGTGGTAGTGCACTGTAGTGCTCCAGGGTGCCTTCACCTTGATCAGTCCAGTGGCACGTGGGTTTCCGGACCAGAGGTGTGGGATCTCTCCTGTACTGGTGCATCTGCCATGCTCCAGGGCGTACTGGATCCATGCGTACTGTCATCAACTCCTTGTCGGAATATGAATGGTCCACTGCCCGGCACGCTCCTCCGGGGCATGGCAATCCAGTCAAGCCCCAGTGACTCAGCTGGCCTGACAGTGACTCTCAAGACCCAGTGAGTGGGCACCTCCTGGGCTCCTTCAGCTCCTGGTGGCTCTTGCAATGTCTATCTGTTGCTCCCGATGGAGGGAAATAGACTGTTCTCTCCCGTGCCAAATGGCGTCACGTTTAAGTGCGCAGGCCAATGAATCGCACCTGACAGCACTGATCAGCCTTACTACCTCATCAAAATATATTGAAACCATTATTATTACTAGTAGTAGTATTAATAAAATCTTAGTGAACTTGTGTGAACATCAAAAAACCCCACGACAAAGTTAAAATAAGGATTGTTTAGATTTGCAACATTACTTTAAGTTAAACTTGAACTCTCTTTTAAGTTGACTGTTAACGAGCCAAAATTGTTGCTGAGAAGGTTATTGGTGCTTGTTCTCAAAATGTACTCAGGTGTGTGGAGTAAAAAAAACACACACACACACACACCTGAGCACCAATAAATGAGCTTAGAAATGCACACTGAGACTATAATGCAACATAGTCTGACTCAAGATTTTAACTCCACAACAATAACTCCTTTTCAACACCAGATAGTTGCTGTGTGCAAGCTAAACACATCTAAATAAAATCTACTACTGTATGTAAACAATGTAAATAATTAAGTGACCTGTGACACTGAAAGGGAATAAGCAGGCTAGAATAAATAAAGCAATTACCACATTGTACATCATTAGTTTCTGGGATTAATTACCTTTTTTTGTGTTTTGAAAAGAATGATTGCAAACTTAAAATATTTTGACAGTACTCAACAGCGCTAGTGTATATATAATATACACTTATATATATATATATGAACGAAATTAAATTATCTTAAATCGGTCTTTCAAAACAAAAACTGAAAAAAGTAAAAGTATCAACTAATCAACACAAGGACAAGCAATGGAAGAAAATTCACCAGATTTGTTAATTAATGAGTAACTGGGGTGTGAAGGAGTCTTTTATATGGTGTGTAAAGAAGGTGAGCTGACAGTATTTGAGGTTAATTCGAGTGAGTGTAAGAAAATGGAGTTTGCTGAAAAATGTGGCGGTGCAGTTATCAATTGGATGCTGTAGACTCCATCTGTTAGGATAATTTAAATACTTTCATATAGATTTGATTATATATTTCTGACCCTAATTTCTAGTAACCCTTTCAAACCTGAACTACTTTCAAAATTTGTTTGGTTAACATCAATTGTACAAACATTTGAAACACAACAAACATATAAAATGTTACAAAATAAATTGTATGATTAACTTTTCTGAAATTCTATGAAAATAAATTTGAATAGGGGTGCATAGCACTGTGTCCTTCCAGTTAGAAGGCTGTTGGTTCGAGGCTCGCTGGTGACATTCCAGGAAGGAGTCGGCATGTTCTCCCCGTGCTTGCGTGGGTTTCTTCCTGGTACTCCAGTTTCCCCCACAATCCCAAAAACTTGCGTTTAGGTTAATTTAATAATCTAAATTCCCGTTACGTGTGAATAAATGTAGCCCTGCGCTGGAGATAGGCACCGGCAGACCCTCGTGACACCGACAGGGAATAAGCAGGTTGGAAAATGAATAAATTGGATTAAAACGACAGAAATCATTACTTGCTTCTTTATCTTAGGGATAGAGGAGTATCATGGATGGAAGCAGGGTGCTTTGGTTAGCACGGCAATAAGAGAATTAACTGTGCTACTGTACTTCCACGAAGAACTGATATTAGTGAATTGATCATACAGATACGTTGTTGTCATGTCTCTCCACATGTTTCACATGGCCAGACACTGTGTCTCGTATCCATGAACATTTGGCAACCTCTCAATTCGCAAATAAGTCCCTTGTCTAAATTCAGTTCGTCAAAGTATTAAAAAAAGTATACCTTTCACCTCATTTATTATGTGAGTAAATGTAGTTACGGTAATAACAGTTTTGGAGTCTGCAGTTTTGAACTTCGCACTGACAGCCAGATAATTGAATACAGCTTGAAATGTGGTACTTCAGATGTAATTATGGAGCCGGTTTCTCTCTTCCTCTCTCCCGTGACACTCTAGGCTATGACAGGAAACCCATTAATGGCTTGAAAGAATAGCAAACGCTATTACTCGCTTTGCAGTGTTTCAAACCGGCTCGACAGATGCTGAAAAGACTGTGTTTGTTCTTCTTTGATAAACAGGAGCATTCTGAATGTTAGCGAGTACTGGAAATGACACCGAGCCTCGTTTTACTGAGGCTGTGAATTAAGTCTAAAGTGAATAGAGGAGAAAAAGCAATCACTCTTGTTTCGTTAACAAGTGGCTCATAGTCACAGGAACATCACAATGTCATTAGTGTAGCCTTTTCTACAAGCCGTATTTTTGGAGAAAGATGAACAAAGGTTTTGGGAGGTTCACTTCATGACTAAAACTTTCACAATGACTTTAGAAGATGGAGTGTGGAAAAGGCTTTTGCTCAGTGAAAGTTTAGAGGTTTGTTTCCTCGGGGCGACCAGTTAATGAGGGTGGACTTCTGGCTTGCTGATTCTCATGTCAGTTTTATTTCAGAGGGGATGGAAACGTGCCTTGAGATTAAATATTGATGGTGATTATGCTAATTGGTGTCTGTGTTGCTCACCATGTGGTCCCAAAAGAAAACTTGTATAATTGGAATGAAGATTAAAGTATGATGAATTGAAAACAATATGTATTGACTCATGTTTTTTTCCAAACGACAAATAGCCATGATCAGCCTGAACCAAAGTGAGGTTATGGTCTGGCTGCAGACATTGTGTATGGTGCAATCTCAGCCATGCTAATGCATTTTACATTTTAATTCAGCATACAGAAATAAGTTAAATCAACTTCAGTGGTAAATAGAGGTGGGCCATCCAAGTATGGTTTTACTTCCAAAGAAATCTCCCTTCGGGCAGCAATGTGAGCAACTGTTGCCATGCAATGGACTGGCGACCTGTCCAGGGTGTATCCCGGGCTCTCGCCCAATGTGTGCTGTCAGAGCCCCATGACCCTATAAAAGGTAATAAGCAGGTTGGAAAATGAATGAATGAATGTGTCTCCGACTTGCAACTGTGTGTTAATATGACGGGTGTAATTTTTCTCCCGGAAGAAGGCATGGCGTGTAGTGTGGGTGCCGGTCATCTCTATGCATTATCTGACTTCGGTTTCCTGGTTAAATGACGATGATTCTTTTTGCAGGTGGCAAAACCGGTAACAATATCATAGCTGTTGTGCTGCACATACATTCTTATGGAAGCTAACAGGGCGAGAGTGCACCCAACTCTAGTTCCCAGCCGATGGTGGAGATTGCAATCCAGATGGAACTCTTCAGGATCTTAGAAGTGAACAGGTAAGTAGCAGAAGGTAAACTCGATAAGTGATTCGGGAAGAATGCTAGTGAAGGAATCCAGGAAGTAAACACATGGGGCAAGGACATTGACAACAGACACTGGGCATCTGGGAGACAGAGTCTTTATAGTCAACATTTACAATGGTGATTGACTAATGAGGTGTTTTGAGGTAAGCTTGATTTGGGTTGAGGGATTGTAGGATTGTGGGATTGTAAACTCTGACAGTTAATAAAACTATAACACATATTCATCTGCACTCAAATCGTTTTAAGTAAACGAAAGTTATAAAGCTCCTACATAAAACCAAATGTGTAAACCCTTCCCATGGTAACCACTTTTCACCATGCAAGGTACGCAAGTAAGCTGAGCTGAAGCTGCTAATGAAAATGTGCGCAGCTGAGAACACCATGCACTTTGTCTGCAGCCAGACCCAACTGGAGCGAATACAGGTTGATTACCAGAATCAGCCAGTGTTTTATAACATAATTTAAATATGACTAACATTTAAAAATGCAATCTATAATCATCAATTACAAGCTGTAACTGGTTGTGGTCACACTCATTAGCTGCTTGTTTCAGATAAGAGCTTTTCAGATATGGCTGACAGTTCTTTGCACAGACACAAATGCTGTCTGGCATGATCTGTTGGTTCCTTTAAAAGAACAAGTCACCTCGACTAGTAGGTGCTAACAAGCTGCTGATGGTGATGACACGGTTATTCACAATACTGCTGATGATGCACTTTACCTGTGATACACAGTCCTGTGCATGTGCAATAGCAATGTGAGCAATTCAGGTTTAATCCAAGAGACAAAGGAGTCTTGGCTAATAATATAAAACTTGTATTTTTTAGAACATTAAACTCTTGTGGTAAGAGTAATTGTTTAACAGTGCAAAACCCATCTGGTTTGTTTCCAGGCAGAATTATCTAGAGAGCACCTCATTTATGCAAGGTCTACTCTCTACCAATAAAGTAACCTCTCATCCTTCAGCGATAATTGGTCTTGGGAGAAATCAACATTTAATTATTTTGCCAGATTCATGAAAAAGATTTTGGAGAAACATTACAGAAACCATAACAAACAGAGATAACAAGCAGGCCAAGAGTTAATGAAAGTTTCTTGTTTAATTTACAGAACCTTTCAGGAAAACATGGTGACCTTTCCGAATACAGGTCCTTTTAAAAAAATTTGCATATTGTGATAACGTTTAGTCTTTTCTGTAATGTACTGATAAACATTAGACTTTCATATATTTTAGATTTGTTTACACACAACTGAAGTAGTTCAATTTAATATTGCTGATTTTGGCATACAGCTCATGAAAACCCAAAATTGCCATATTTCATCAGACCAATGAAAGAAAAGTAAACCTTTAAAGTTTTTCAAAACAAACTTTCAGAACAAACCTTCATGTTTAGGTATGCACTCAATACTCGGTCCGGAATCCTTTTTGCAGAAATAACTGCTTCAATGCGACGTGGCATGGAGGCAATCAGACTGTGGCACTGCTGAGGCCCCGGATGCTTCGATAGCGGCCCTAAACTCTTGGGTCTTGCGTCTCTCAACTTTCTCTTCAAATATTCCACAGAACTTCTATGGGGTTCAGGTCAGGAGAGTTGTCAGGTCAATTAAGACCATGGTCAATTCGTACCATGGTCAGTAAAGCATTTACCAGTGGTTTTGGCACTGTGAGCAGGTGCCAGATCGTGCTGAAAAATGAAATCTTCATCTCCATAAAGCTTTTCATCAGATGGAAGCATGAAGTGCTTCAAAATCTCCTGATAACTAGCTGCATTAACCCTGCCCTTGATAAAGCATAGTGGACAAGCACCAGCAGCTGACATGGCACCCCATACCATCACTGAGTGTGGGTACTTGACACTAGACTTCAGGCATTTTAGCATTTTCCTCTCCCCAGTCTTCCCCTCCAGACTTTGGCATCTTGATTTCCGAATGGCATGCAAAATTTGAGCAACAGTTCAGTACTGCTTCTCTGTAGCCCAGGTCAGGCACTTCTGCTGTGGTCTCTGGTTCAAAAGTGGCTTGACCTGGAGAATGCAGCACCTGTTGCTCATTTCCTGCACACGATTGTAGACGGTGGCTCTGGATGTTTCTAATCCAGACTCAGTCCAAATAGAGGAACTGCCAACTATGCTGTCCACTTTCAGTTTCAAAAATCCTATTAGAGAAACCAGTGGTTGATGTCACAAATACTATGTCAATACTTTTATATGGCCTATCATCTTACCTTATGTTGGACACATGAATCTGCTCACTGATCAACATTCTAACATTGCTTAGAAGTTTTCTTGCAGAAATTAGGCATTACTAACCACTACAGCCAAAATGGGTCTTATTGATCGAGCTATGCCAAACTATTCTCTATTTATTCAGGAATTTATCAATTAGGAATATTCCTATGTTGTGGGTGAGGACGGAAAAGGGTGTGCTATGAGTGTGGAGAAGAGAAGGAAGATGGGTGAGTGAGAACTGATCGCTCTGAGTCAAATGAGAGATAGAAAAGATTAGCTTATAATGAAGAATGGAACATGGATAATTAAGGGGTAGCATTTGATTATTGAATCCAAAAACATGTTTAATTAAAAACATGTTTCATTTAAAATACTTCCTCAAATGTCAGTTATCCTGGGTTTAATTTGTTAACCCAGTAGTTTTTACATACGTAACAGTCAAAGATAGAGATCTCCAACCTCCAGCTATG
>SRMA01026174.1:212888-263186 GCA_007224835.1 Danionella cerebrum | reverse complement strand
TTGCTAATTAAAGAACTTTTAAAAGACACTTTTACGAGCAAACATCAAAGTTGTTTACAAAGGTAAGCCAGCTAGTTACATTTAATGGAGTGCTTCTTGAAATGCACGTCTTTTCAAATGTCAAAAAAAATGCTAAACAGTTTTGTAAGAATGAAGGAAGCAAAATGTGTTTCTGCCCTACCTGTAGAGGGAGCCCTTTTGTTTGAGGGACTGCTTGTCCATGTGCGGAACTGTTTCAGTTCATTCGATGTATTTGGAAGGTGAGGATGTGTGTTGTGTCTTATATTATAGTTTTAATGTGTTTAATTTGCCATTTCAATGCTATCCATGTTTAATATAAATGTTTGTTTATACATATTAACGTAGTGGTAAGAGTTTTTTGTGATTATTTTGAGTAATTTGATGGTATTCTTGGGGTTTTCCGAGATCGCACATGTCAGATTATTATGAGTCGTTGTTTAATGGGGCTATTTTGCATGTTTCTAATAATTTTGGGGGAATTATTGCATACTTGAATGTTAGTTATTCATGGATTACAGTTTAACACTATTTAAATTTTCCATTGTAAGAGCTAAAGAGTGCTTTCCTTAACATAACACTAGGAAGGAGTTATTGTGCCTGGATTATTGTGGACCTGTAGATCCGCGTCTCGGGAGATTTCTTGAATCGTGTTGTGGGCAGTTTTCTTTGCCCTACACTGACAAAAACAGTGCATCGTAGTCCATTGAAAACTGCGATCTGCAAAGTTAAGTTTACAGTTAAATCAGCAAAAAAATTATTTGAATATTATTTTTCCGCTCAATGATTTGGCACATTTCTATATGAAGATCAATATACTAGGATGACTGCATCTGGGATCATTTCCACTTGACACGTGCCATAAAGGTTTTTTAGTTTGCAAATTGAGTTGACCTTCTCTGTCAGCACCAAAGGTCAACAAAATCAACATGCAATCCTTTAAAATAAAGTTTGGCTGGTTTGGGTAGTAATTATTTAAATTCTATAAAATAAAAAGCAACAAAATTGAAACTTGAATAAGAGAGTAGAAAGGGTCAACTTGCAAAACTGGAAGCAGCATGCAGTGGGAGTAGTGTCTGTAGGGCTGGGCGATATCTGGAGATTTTCATGAATGTTGAGATAAATACAATTAGTATTGTTTATTTTCCATTAATATATTTATTTTCCATGTTTTTTACAGACACTCTCAAAGTTTGAAAGCCTCCTTGTGGTAGCACCCCACTCTGCTCCCCCAGCTTTAGGTAAAGGTTGAGGGTTTTTTGGTTTTCATAAACATAAAGACAATGATGAAATGTATGACACAGAAGTGGAAACTAGTGATTTGATAAATAAAACCATTATATTTCTGTTTTTAGTGCCTTAGGTAATGGAAAATACCATTTCAGGTATCTATCTATAATATGTTTACTGAAGTTTTCCCCTCAATTTTAAAAGTATGTACGCAGGTTTGGTTTGATGTTTATGAGAGCTTTCTGTGAGCTCCACAGGACCAGTGCATGAGAAGAGAAAGCCAAAGGGGGTGCTGCAGGGATTGGCTGCTTTGAGCATCAATGGATGTGTTTGCCAATATCGAGTGGTGCGGGTAGTTGCATCACAATAACCTGATTTCTCTTTGCATGTAAACACTATACACGGCACTTTAGGGATTTTTTTTCTTGTGCCTTTTACTGCAAATATGCTTCCAACAAGCACTCACTTGTAGATAGGAGCAATGGTAGAATTCATACATCGTAAAGTTAAAAAACTTGGATGATCATCAGAAGAAAGTTTAAGTGCTGATGCGGTTTTGCTTGGGAAATCTAACAAATCTAACTCTCTAACATTTTTTCCAACAGCCTATATTGGCTGTGCATGTGATATTGCAACTCATTGGCACTTTGACAATGATCTACTCACCTGCCAATATTAACCATTTTATATTTCAAGATCTGTGAATTTTGAGAATTTCTTTACAATAAGATCAGTGCGAGCACAAAAGTGTGCCGGGCCAGTCATGCAATTTTGGTTTAGCCCTCTTAAGAGATATATTGGTTGATGTTGTGCACAACCTAGCAAGCACTGGAACCTATTGTTTTCTTTGACGTTCTTCTTCTTTTCATTATTCTACCGCAAATTAAGTAATTTACAGCTCTATGATCTGCTTGCGGGAAAGTTATGAAATTTGGCACACTTATACAACTGGGTCTTATGAGTCATCTGACCCAATTTGGACTCTCTAACTAAAACTCTCTAGCGCCACCACCATTGAAAAGTTGTCATTTCAGTTCATAGTAATGGTAATGCTCGCTAAAATGGCCTTAAGACTATGTCTACAATGCTTTTGATTATTGATATGAAACTTGATGTGTATTATAAGAACCACGGTCTGAGGCTGCCTGCACAGTGTCAGTGCAGTGCCCCCCAGTGGTCAGGAGATAACAAAATGTTCTTACATCTTATTTTGTTGTCTAAAAATCCTAAAACAGCATTCAGGGCATCAAACATTTGTCATCTTTTCTATTTTCATTCTTCTGTCATTGATGCAAATGTAGCCCTGTAGACCGTTTGCGGTAAAGTTGTGATTTTTGGCACACTGATACAGCTTGGTCTTATGAGTCACCTGACCCAGTTTGGACCTTCTCTTCCTTTAGCCTATGGACTAAAACCTCATTTTGTCTATTTCCCTGGATCAAAGCAGAAAAAGAACACAATTAAGTCAATTTAAAATGTCTTCTGGTTCCAATTGTTCATATTTTTTCAAGACTATTTGGTCCCTTATCACTGCTTGCAGTTATATTTAATTTTCACACAAAAAACGGAATTCATGGCATTTTGGGGAAAGAACTATTCATGGATGAATGTAAATTCGATTTTTTTAGGTTTTCATTTTGATTATTTCAATGCGAAAAAAAGTCGTTTTCATGCAAATTCTTTTTTTTGGTTAAAAAAAGTGTTTTTATTGTATTGTAACCCTTCTTATTGTTTTGCATCATATATTGCCATCATAAACTATTTGAATATATGATATTTGGCTCTTATCGCCCAGCCCTGATGGTATGTGTACCCTTAAGAACAAATCACCCAGAGCTAAAGCAACCAACACACCACATGGAAATGAGGGGACAGCACCATTACCTCTTCCTCAGGATCTGAATCCACATCCTTTTGGTTCCCAAGACGCATTGCAGAAACAGAGGGGACAACGTAATGAAGAGCAAGGGGGAAGAAACATCAGGATGTGAAAAAAGGCGATAAACAGCGAACTAAGTCAAAGTTGCCACAGAAGCCACAGTGAAGCAACAGAACGGGGTAAACAATACTAAAAAGCACAAAGCCACACGCACAGAAGCTGTTGAAATAAGCACAAGGCTGTGCACCTTCAGCCAAAGCAGGATCCAAATCAGAAATGTGATTTGGGTCGACCACAACACCAACAACATCTTAAAAAGATGCTTGAAACAGATAAAAGACACACTTAGGCAGTTTTGAGCCAAGTTTTGCCCTTAATGACTTGAAACACTAATCTGTCTTTCTTGAATATGAAGATGACGTGATGTGATGCTTATGAAAAATGTTAGGCCATACCTTCTTAAGTCCTGGCAGTGTGATGTTTAGATTACAGATCGCCGTTTGAGTGAGACACTTGGAGGATTTGGGATCTCGGAGGAAAGACAGACGACCACAGGGCTCTTGGCTGTTGTCTCTGACCTAGAAGAAACAAAGAGACATCGCTATCAACTTCTTCTGCACTGGTAGAAAAACACAGGACAGCTGATTCTAGATAAAGCACATGATCAAGAATGCATACGTTCAAAAAGCCAGATATCCCTATGGTCATTTAAAACTCAGTGTGCAGTGATTCATGTAAACACAACAGTACTTGAGTGATATTGGGAAAATATTCATCTATATATTGTCTCTGGCCACCAGAGGGCGCCCAAATTTGAACGTTTGTAGTTCAGGAAATGGCAGTTACAAAATATAAACTCTGGTGATTAATATGTGGATAGGTTTCAACGTTCTTATATTTAAAATGATGTACAGCTTTTCTGGAATAGGCTTTAATTTTATCAACTGTATTTTAATGCAGTACAATCCTTTTATGGAGTGAATATTGCCATGTTGTCAAATGGCAGGAGGGAGGGAGTGAGGGAGGAAGGAAGGATGAAATGGAGGAAGGTTGAAATAAAGGAAGGTAGAATGGATGGAATAAAAGGAAGGTTGGATGGGAGGAAGGAAGATATAAAGGAAGGGAGGAAGGTGGAAAGAAGGAATGAAGTTAGAAAAAAGGGAAGTACGGTGAAAAGAAGGGAAGGGAGAAAAGATAGAAAGGAAGGACGGTAGAAAAGAAGGTAGAGAGGAATGAAGGTAAAAATGAGAGAGAAATAAAAGAAGTTTGGGAGGAAAGAACAAAGGTAAGTAGAAAAGAAGGGAGGGAGAGAGGCAAAGAAAGTGATGGAGGAAGGAAGGGAGGAAAGTAGAAAAGAAGGCGGGCTGAAAGAAATGAAGTAAGGGAGGAAGGAAGGATGTAAGGAAGTTCTTCCTCTTGATTTTGAACTTTATTTTAAGACGTAATAAACTAATTTCTTAGTTCCTCGTCTTTTCAGATGTGTCTGATTCGAAAGTCATTGTTCTTGGTTCCAATACATCCACACAGAACACAAGCACTAGAACATGTCGCACCAGGCTTCTTCTACAGGTCTTTGTTCTTCTTCCTCATCTAGGCAATGTGTATCTAGTAATGTAAAAAGAAATGGTGATGTAATGCAGTGATTAAGGGGCGCTAAGTTTAGCTTACAAGGGGTTTTCAGTTAAGGGTGTTTGGAGTTAAAAAATGACTTTTTTTCTCACTGCTTATCTACACACCTTTACACAATGTGGCATTACTGCAGCTGGCAGTAGTTGACACTATTTGAAAGTCTTGAAATGATTGGGAGAAACTTGTAATACCTTCACGCAGAACGGAAGTCTGTTTTCTTTGAAAGCATAGAAGTTGAAAACCAGCTGCTGGCCAGATTTGATCAGAGGGTTCAGATTGCCGTAACAGTCCACATAGATGGGTTTCCCTTCGAGGACCTGAAAACACCGGCATGCACTCGTAAAATTAGATGAGACTGTTAAAAACAGAAACTGAACAATAACTACTGCCGGCACTTTTCAATGAGACCAAATGTACCTCGATGTCTTTGCTTCTGGCCACCTCCTCAAAGTTCTCCTGTTGTTCCAGAGTTTTGTCCACTTTGTCGTCCGTCATGCAGAAGCATCGCAGGTTGGACTCCACGGGGTCGTTCATTTTTGCAAACACTACAAACTTGGCCATGTAGGGCACACAGATGAGCTCCCTGTAGAGCTGGGTGGCCAGCGGTACGGTCTCCGGGATCTGATGGCAGTCTGCTAACCAAAACCTTGACACAAATTTTACAATGAATTGTAAACCAAAACCAAAATTGTTGGCACTTTCCAGAAAACCAAGCATTTGTCACTGAAGAGTGTTGCATTACATGTGTTGCTATAAATTACACGTGTTATTTCCTTTGTGTTTACTGGGAAGAAAAGAGAAAAATTGATTGGACAAAATTTATTGTAATAGACATCCCCTTCAAAAAATGTGTATTTTGTGATAAAGTTCATTATTTTCTGTAATGTACTAATAAACATTAGACTTTCATTTATTTCAGCTCATGAAAACCCAAAATTCTCAATAAATTAGCATATCATGAAAAGGTTCTCTAAACGGGCTGTTCACCTAATCATCTGAATCAACTAATTAACTCTAAACACCGGCAAAAGATTCCCAAGGCTTTTAAAAACTCCCAGCCTGGTTCATTACTCAAAACCGCAATCATGGGTAAGACTGCCGTCCAGAAGAACATCACTGACACCCTCAAGCAGGAGGGTAAGACACAGAAAGAACTATCTGAACGAATCGGCTGTTCCCAGAGTGCTGTATCAAGGCGCCTCAGTGGGAAGTCAGTGGGAAGGAAAAAGTGTGGCAGAAAACGCTGCAGAACAACAAGAGGTGACCAGACCCTGAGGAAGATTGTGGAGAAGAGCCGATTCCAGACATTGGGGGACCTGCGGAAGCAGTGGACTGAGTCTGGAGTAGAAACATCCAGAGCCACCTTTTACAGTGCAGGAAATGGGCTACAGGTGGCGCATTCCCCAGGTCAAGCCACTTTTGAACCAGAAAACAGCGGCAGAAGCGCCTGACCTGAGCTACAGAGAGAAATCAAGAAGCCAGAGACTGGAGGAAGACTGGGGAGAGGGAAATGCAAAAATGTCTGAAGTCCGGTGTCAAGTACCCACAGTCAGTGATGGTCTGGGGTGCTGTGTCAGCTGCTGGTGTTGGTCCACTGTGTTTTATCAAGGGCGGGGTCAATGCAGCTAGCGATCAGGAGATTTTGGAGCACTTCATGCTTCCATCTGCTGACAAGCTTTATGGAGATGAAGATTTCATTTTTCAGCACGACCGGCTCACGGTGCCAAAACCACTGGTAAATGGTTTCTTGACCATGGTATTACTGGTGACCAACTCTTCTGAGCTGAACCCCATAGAGAATCTGTGGGATATTGTGAAGAGAAAGTTGAGAGACGCACAACCCAACAGCTTAAGGCCACTATCGAAGCCTCCTGGGCCTCCATAACACCTCAGGAGTGCCACAGGTGGATTGCAAAGCGAAACAAAAACAAAACAAACTGAAATCAGTTGTTTACTTTGACCATCAATGAGCTTCTTACACCCCTCACCTGGAATTCTATTGGAGGGGCCTTTTCCAAACAAGTATTTTAAGATGTCTCCACAAGTGTTCAATAGGATTTAGATCTGGCCACTTCAGAACTCTCCCGCACTTTGTGGTCACCTAATTCTGGGTGTTTTTCTCATGTTTTGGGTCATTGAGCTAAGATTCCAGCTATCTGACATTTTGCCCAAGAGTGAGACCCAAAGTCCTTTAGTAATCCTCAGATTTCGGTAAAGCCACACTTTAACACATTTTACATTAGCTTCTCTACTCTTTTCTTTGAAGGCCTCCTTTGGTTTTGTAAAAACAGAGCTTTACATCGAGGGTTCTCAACCATTTCACTCCAATAATATAAATAATAAAGATACTATAAATAACTACTGACATTTCAGTGTTTTTGATCCTGTGAAATAATTGAAAATAACTTGATTAGTTAGTTAAAACAAGATGGAGTAGTTGCAGTTGGGCCCACTGATTGAGAAGCGCTGCTTTACATGATGTGATTTACTAAAAAGCTCCATGTTGGTCTCATCTATTCTCAAGACGTTCTCCCGGAAGGATTTAGTCTTCCTCAAGTACGTTCTGACAAACTCTTGCATTATTATGCTTCAGTGGCAGCAATGGGGTCCTCCAGAGTGTTCGTTATATTTACCTGTAGATGATTCTCTCCCAAATTCTTTGGAACTTGTTTAGGGTTTCTTATCAACTTTGTGATAATGCTGCACTCTGTGGACAAGGGCAAATCTAGATCTTTGGAGACGGATCTTGTAACCTTGAGATTGTTGATGTTTTTCCACAATTTTGGTTCTCACACAGTTCTCTTTCTGTTGTTGAGGAAAAGAACAATGCAAGTGAACTTCTCTGTTTTGTATCTACTTTCAGGCGCTATGTGTATATTGCTCTGTCATCCATAGTTTTAATGGATGCCTATTATTTTGTCCAGCCTATTTTCTGAGAAGTTTTTTCCCCTCCCTTTTCTGTTTTGTTCCAATACACACAAAGGAAATAAACGCGTGTTAATGTAAGGCATGCTGTAGCTGTACCTGGCAGACACATTGGTGGTGAAGGACACGCAGTCGTTGATGAAGGTGAGAGGTGTGGTACCAGTGATGTCTTCCCATTGCGCTGGTGATGTGCCACCTGTAAATGGAGCCATTGTTACAATTCTGAGCTATTAATAGTGGATAAAACTGATAATAAAAAAACTGATTATCAAAACAATGGCTGACTGTGGACTGATTGTCCAGCGACATGTGGCCCATGTACCGCCATAAATGGCCTAAGCCAAAGTTTTGATTCCAGACCAGAGGTTGATTCCATACCTCAGTTAATAATCTATGAAATACAACAAAAGATGTTTTGATTAGCACATTTAAAATGATACCAGGTCTGCCAGACCCAGGGTCAGCCGTGAGTTAATGAGATAGCAGGACCGGATTTGCATAAAAGAGGAGTGCTCCATTTCTCACACACATCAATCAGAGACTGAGAGTTTTTATGCTAGAAGGGGATGATTCCTCAACTTTGTTTATTTTGGTATTTGGTGATCATTGTTAACAGTGGGAACACAATCAAACAGCTGCAGATATTATTGTACTGAAATAAAGCGTGAAATTCAAGTGTAATTTCAGTCTTGAATATTAAAAAAGTTGAAGCTTGTGCCCAAGTAAGACATAAGAAATAAACATGTGCTCCATAACGCCCGCGTTTGGCTCTTGGCGGAGGCAGTCACATCTTCTCTCTCTTCCTCCTCTTTCTTCCCTTATCTTTCAACTGTCTGTGAGAGAGTCTCCTTGCCCTGCTCTCTAAATAAAGGAACTATGGATCTGATGAAATGGCAACACAATCTTCTCGACGAGGCGCTTGGACTCCATGGAACGTACCAGCACTGCGGGAATGTCTACGGCTGGCTATACGATGGACAGTTAGAAGACGTGGCACATTGCTCTGTCCCTGGAGGATGTCGAAGACATCTTCCTACTCAGAGCTAAGATAAGACGGATTATGTGGAGCCCTGTCACAGTTTCCTGTCTTTTCTTCTCGTTTGGCTTTTCCTCTCTTAAATTTAATTGTATAATTAGCTTGCCACTTCCCTTTGGAGTTTTCTATTTTACGCCTCTCTTCTCTACCTTTGTCTTCTAGCACTCCCCTGATCGATTCCACCTGGTCCGTTGTTAGTTCATTATTTGTCCCTGTGTTCTTTGTTCATTTTAGTTCTCAGTCTACAGTTCTTAATAAGCCCTGGGTTAACAGAATTTGTCAAAAGTAGTGGGTAGAGCTGTTGAGACTAACTTTATGGTTTTTGACCGGAAACTGGATCTCATCTTAGTGAGACTGACGGCAATGCAATAGATGTTGGATAATATTGAGACCAGTGGTGGACATCTGTGAAATTACCAGATATTGACCAAAACCTCCATCACATTAACCTCGTCTGTTCAAGGTGGCCTCGGACAAGACTGTTATTGGAGTCAAAACAACTCCCCCTGGAGAACAAGATAATGAGAAGCTGCAGGAAAGATGGCTGTTTTGTATACGTGGTTTTGCTCCCATTCCTTCCCCCCTCCCTGAGGCTATGTCTATGTGCTTGTCACTAAGGCTTTTTTCCTTCTGATCTCACACTGGACTCTAACCCAAGAAGGCCACGGTCATAAAAACAAACCTCCTGAGCTATTGTTCACTCAACTTTGAGTGTTTTGTTCAAAACTTTACTTCTTTCACACAATTAGAAGAGAAAAAGCTGCCCAGTGCAGCAAGGAATCTGCCACTGTCTGTCAATGGGAGAGTGGCAAGCCATGACCTGGAAGCAGATTGTTGGGGTTGTGAGTTACACGCCATCACGTGGTTGGACAATAAAGCTTACATTTTGCCCAAGTGTGCATCTAATTACCTTTTCTTCCAAACCCAGATTTTTCTATCTAAGACAAAACAAAATCCAGTTCTAGTTTAAATCGGAATTAATCTAAAAATACTACAGGCTTCCTAGAGTAAACCCACAAAATAACAGGCAGAACATGACAATCTACTTAGAATGCAACCGTAGCCATGACCAGAATGTTCCAAACTGAGTGAAAACAAATGCCAGTCCTACCAGTGATACTGCAGAGCAGACGCAGACTTGGTGTGGGATCTCCTTTGTATCCATTCACTACCCCCTCACCAGAGAGCGGAGGAACTGGAATGATCATAGTGATGGGCTTGTGGAACTTCCTCCTGCGAGGCTCCACCGTCACGATTGGGCTAAAAGTGGCACGGTGACCAATAATCTTCTTCACGGCGTCGTCTGAAACAGGTTGAGCCTGTACAGAGACAAAAAGTAGAAAAATGAAACAGTGACAAAAATTCACAAGGAATCCCTGTGCCATTCTTTCATTTGATTTTGACTCTGGGTAAATATGTACGGTGGGTACGAACGTACTAGGCAAGCTCTTCGCAAACGGATTATTATTGCACCATCCACCCCCCCCCCCCCAAGTGATATGACGCGGAGGAAGGAGGGACTCTCAGACAAATGTTAGAGGTTGAAAGTACAATTTGGTTTCTATAACCGTGTGCTAATGGTTTAATTGTAGTTATTGAGGCACATCAATCGCGGAGGTGCTACTGGCCGATCGCGGCGTGAAATTGAAACAATATCAGCCAATCATCCATCCCGTCACTTGATCGATGTACAGGGCAACCGGTCAGATGACAACTGAATTTTGACCTTTACGCCACCACTCATGCGTAAACAATGACGCTAAGTGCTAAGCTAATCAGCAAATTACGTCCGTTTTTAGTTCTGGAACTTACTCACGGAGGAAAATCTCCTTTACTGCATTATTCGGCTCCGGTAATCTATGTGAGTCAGCCTTTTCCTACATGAAAATCATTTGGAATAGCGTTCCACAATGACTGATGAACATTTGGAAGTGTGCTTGAGGCTGGCTGTCAGCAGCTACTGTCCGGACTATGCATCCCTGGCTGATTCACAACGAGGTTATAACAAAAAAACATTGTTGACATTTTTGTAGCGGGTAGATCACTTTGACTTGGTCATTTTAAAAGTAGCTCGCAAGCTGAAAAAGTGTGAGCACCCCTGGTCTACACTACATATTGCACATATACCGAGGGCAGCACAGTTACTTTAGAGCTCAGTGTTTTGTTTGTAGACGCGTTTATTGGGTTGTTTATTTTGCTTTGGTGTTAATAATCCACTGTTCCGTCACATGGCCCACACTACGACAACTAGTAATACATATCTTTGACAGGGAGACTTCAGCTTATCCATTTAAATAAAATGTGAACAATTCCGTGTTTGAGGTAAAAACAAAAAACATTGATTAGGTTAATTAAATGTTTTCAGGCTGCGGTTTAACAAAGAGTGAAAAACCAAAGTCCGTCTGAATACTTTCCTTACCCATTCTACATTTATCTATTGATACACACCCAAAAAGTACCAAAGCTCAGCTACGTACCTGCAGCCCAACTCGGATCTTCTTGGTGAGAGCCCCTTCAGGGAACGAGGCTTGGACGAGAGGAACGGTCAAGCTGGACAGGACACCTCCCTCCGGTCCCATGTGATTAGTCTCCTGTTTGATCCGCGAAACAACCGCAAAGTATTGTGGGAAGTCTTTAGTGATGATCCGACAGATGCGCTTCCTCTCTAGATCTTCTGGGCTCTCTAGTTCTGTAGATATACAGAGAGTATATCCAGAGAGTTAAACGAACTCTAGTATTTCACCACTTTTCCAGCTTCACCTCAGTCTTTCTGAACCTCACCGTTTGAACTAGCAATGAGTGCTGAGTTATCATCTACTTACCCTCATCCATGCCATTGAGGAGGGCGTTGAGGTCGTCGGTTTTGCAGTCGTAACAATGCTCCTTCCACGTCTCACCGTTTTCGCTCCTGAGCATAATGAGCTCTCTCTCTTTCCCCCTCATGGACCCAAAATGAGGAATCTCCACAATCACTGGGCTGGAAAAACATTTCAACCTTTTAAAATAATGACTACGAAACAGTGAGAAATGGTGAGGATGATGAGGTAGATTTAAGAAATACTGGTGAAAAAAAGGGGCACTTGGCAAATGCATCGGATAAAAACACAGGTGAAAACCACATTTTCTGAACCCAAGGGGACAGACGCAGACAGAATTCCTGATTTTAGCACAGCATTTTAAACCAAGCGTCACTGTTTCATGCTCTTAAATAAATTCTAACAAAAACCAAGAAGGAAAACTAAATGTTGCACTGTCCAAAACCCTACTTTTATTGAGAATAATTGAGATATTTTTTCTTCTAAACTTGTCATTAACGATGACGATCAAACCGTTGTTTTGATTTGGATAGATATAGTCCACGGTCACTCCTTAAACACAAGTGACCGATCCATGTTTTGGGAAACCAAAGAGTCTGATGGAAACCCTAAAGAAACTGGCGCCTTGCCAAGACTCGAACCTGACAGAGAATGCAAATCTCTCTCTCTCTGCAAAAATAACCCCTGAACGATCTGAGTACAAGTACTTTTCAATACGCCCCTTATTCATTCATTCATTCATTCATTCAGAATTTGAGTAACAGAGATCTTCAGATTAACTGGGAAAAATCCAGATGTACAGAATTAAAGGCTGATTCATTCACTCACAGTCCCATTCATTCATTCATTCATGGATTTACTCCCTCACTACTGCTTGACTCATCCACCCACTCACTCACTCACTCACTCACTCACTCACTCACTCACTCACTGTGAATTTACCCATTCATTCGCTCACTATGGATTGACTTATTCATTCATTCACTCACTCAATTACTAATCACACTCTCATTCACTCACTTACTATGGATTGTAGGGGTGTAACGGTACGCTAAAATCGTATTCGGTTCGGTACAGTGTCTTGGAGAGCTCGGTTCGGTTAATTTTCTATACAAAACAATAAGAGCTTACAAAATCTTTATTTTGAAAAGCTGCCAATACACAATAGAATTTTTGCCTAAAATAAATAAAAGTGACACATTTGGGTGATATTTTTAATAAATTGCACACTTTATAAAGAAATACACATTTGTTAAATAAAAAATGAAATATTGGAACTAGTTAGGACCTGAAAACTTTTAACACTAGCAACAGCTTCAGCTTGTATATCAACTAAACTAACCATTCAAGTTTTTGGCTAAAAAGATGAACCTATCCACATTTTCTGAAGAGAGCATAGATCTGGTTGCAGTGACAATATCTCCAGCAGTAGAAAATGTTAGATGTGTTGCCTGCCACAAACCCGATCTCCGTGGAACAATGTCGGCATACAACTTTAAATTTATCCACTCGTCTATCCCCGTTATGTATTTTAACAGAGAAGCCAAAGTGTTCTCAAACACGAGACCGTAGTGAGGTGGGAGGGTCTTCAAGCTCTGGCTTCTCTTTCGTTGTTGCCATGAAGCCATTTCTCACACATAGCTACCCGTGCAGCTCTACTGTGCGTCACTTAATAGCGTCCGTGCGGAAACTCGCCTAGGAACATTGTCCCGCTGCGCTTAATATCGCGCTAATAATAAATTTATATTATTTATTTAAAAAAATATACCGAAACGGTACGCAAGTGTACCGAACAGGCTGCACCAATACGGTTCAATACATCCCTGTGAACCGTTACACGCCTAATGGATTGACTCATTCATTCATTCACTCACTTACTACTCACACTCCCATTCACTCCCTCACTCACTGTGTATTCACCCATTCATTCACTCACTTACAGCTTACAATCTATTTCACTCATTCACTATGGATTGCCTCATTTATTCATTCCTTCACTCAATTACTAAAAACACTCTCATTCACTCAGTTATTATGTATTGACTCATTCATTCACTCACTTAATACTCACACTCCCATTCACTGACTCCCTCCCTACAGGTTTGATTAATTCATTCACTCATACTCATTCCTATGTGTTGAAAATCCACCCACGCACAGGGAGAACGTGCAATTCTAAAAGATTTTGAACCTTGTCATTTTTAAGCACGATCACAATTGAATTGGTCAATAATTTGGGCAGTGCACATGAAAGCATAGGATTGAAACAATGACATGGAAACATGGTAGAAACAAATCAATGGCTCGAAGGAGAAGGTACCATGACGACTTAATATCTGCCACCCCTGGACTCCAAGCTCCTGGAGTTTAACTAACGCATTAAGCTCCTCGAGAGATTAGTTGTAGTTAATTCAAGTGCACACGAATAAATACCACACTGATACCTTCTCGAAAACTGAAAAGTCAAATGAAACTCTCGTAGCATTAAAAAAAAAACACAAAGCTAATGCAGCAGCCATGACTGCAGACTCTCATGCTGACCAAGCTCTGCATGACCAGCCCAAACAGCCACTTTCAGCGGCATCTGCACTCACTGAAAGCTAAAACAAAGGTGTAGATGATTTTAAAGAAAGAAAAAGCAGAAATCAGCTTCGGTGTCAGTAAGAGCCAAACTTCACTTTAGCACACATTCCTACCCAGAAAACTTAGTTCCCCGTGGCCCGAGCTGCAGGATTCGGCTAACGTAGCTCTCACCATCGCTAAGTGCGGGGAGGCTTCGAGGTAGGTGGAGCTTACTGAATTAGTTCCGTGCAGCATATAAAGGAACAAAAAAGCAGGAACAACTTGTCATTGCTGGAGGAACTAGCCCCGGAGTCATAAAGAGCTAATTTAGCTAATGCTAATTCCAACTGAGCTTCCACATGTATACATGCTAAATACAACTGCAGTCAATGGCATGAGATTTTCTTGAATATGAAAGCAAGAGTTTTGTGCTGGTTTATGGTGCTCTCATCGGGTGTTAATACAGAGAATCTTGCAAACTAAGCTTTTTTATTTGCTCTTCTGGTGTGGCAAGCCGTAGTGATAATTAAATACTCTTTCCATAAAAGCAAATCCATTCTGACTCATTATGATTCCAACTACAGATATCCAATAATAGTTTAAGTGCAAAGGAAATTTCAAATAATAACTTTCAGGACACTTAAGTAGTTGTGGCCAGATTAACCAAGGGCTGTTTGCAGTCACATGACTCTGATGATGCAGGAAATTCAGGAGGTCTGGGAGCAAATGAATCAATGCAAAGACACAGAAGAATGTTTGTATTGTAGCACCTTGAATACTATTTCAAAAGAGAGATACAAATAAAAAAGTAATTTTATTATTATGGAGAATTTTTTTATTATTACTTGTACTATTAATAGAAATAATTTTAACTCAATATTGTATCTTAATCCATGCTTCCGCCCGGTAAATAATTGCACTTTTAATGGTATAGTTGAAATATGTTAATTATTTTAAATGTTTTATCTACATTCTTGAAAAAAATTTTTTTTATAAAATTTCACCCATAACAAACACAGGTTACAGAAATATTTGTACTTTTTAAAATTTTCGACGAAATCAGGGCGGCTATTAGATTACACATCCATAACTTTATCCTAATTAAAAAATATATATATGTTGGTCATCAATAAACATGACGTGGCTTCTGCAAACATCTGTGAGGAGTTTTGGGTTTGTTCTTTAAATATTAAAGCAAAGAGAGCAGCGTAAAGATGTGGTAATGTTACTGCCTTTATATATAAATATATAAAACACAGCAATCGAATCCCATTTCAACGGATTAAAGATGAATATTTTAGAGTTTAAATGGTTTATCTAGCAGCAAAGAATGAAAACCTATGATCTGTTGCAGATTTGAGCCTTTCTTTCAAATATTACAAAAAAATCTACTTTAAAAAATATATATAAAATAAAAATATATACTTTAAAAATCGCACAAATGTGGCAGCTTTGCCAAAAGTACCAGCACAGCAGAGCGCAAAATTTTTGCCAAAATAATAAAGAAAATGGTGTCTGTTGGTTTGCACGATAAAAAATAGCCACAGTGGGAACCTTTCGGCAAGAGACAGCACCAAACAGAGGTGGTTTCCATGGAAATGAGTCTGGAATGAAACATACAGGAAGGTGAAACCTACCCCAGGAACTGCGCCCCTGCAGGGCCCACTTCCACAAGGCGGCTCGCCAAGCCCTCTCCCTCCACCATGGGCGGTGGTGATGCTAGCTTGTGCCTCTTGACCAGACGGCATGTAATACGGGTTGGCGCCGTACACTTCCGTGGCGGGATGATGATGCGCATACCGTTGTGTCGACTTCCTCGCATGGAACCACCGCGGGCATCCACCATGAAGCTCACTAAAAACCTGGAAGAGGAAATAATCCGGTAAGAGAAGAACTCGAAAGCTCTCGAAGCTGAGTTTTTCATGCCGCGATAAAAACACACTAAACAAAACATTTCCGAGAGAAAAATCAGTCACAAAGAAGTGGTCATTCCATGCTCCTGGTGAGAAGTTAGTGAGGGAGGAAACATCGAAAATCAGATCGTAAAGTGATGCGTTTATTGTGTGTCAACACTATTTGTTTATTTATAAAGAGAAGAATTTAAAGGGGTCTTTTTATGCTTTTTACAAGACTCAGATTTATTTTTAAAAATGCTGTAAATGTCTCCCTGTATAACGAAACATGTTTCGGACGTTGCTATGACAGCTAGAGTAAGATAATATAATGTTCTCTTTGTCAATATAAGTTAGGTAAAGCAATCCCCATATCTTTATCACGCACCAAAGCTGAGATAGAGTTCAGAAAATGTTGTTGCTAGGTTAAAAGGTTTGGTTGCTAGGGAGCTGTCAATGATGTAATAACATTTTTAAAATGTTTTCCAATGATTAGCAAAAACAAAAACCCAATTTTTCTGTGATATTTGTGTTGCCTTCTAAATATTTTGTGAGTCAAAGGTAAATATTTAAATATTTAGTTTTGTAAAGTTTTAGCTTGTTCTTGCGCAGACTGGTTACCTCCACCAGTGTGGTCTGTTTGAAGTTCTCAGTTTGTGTTACAGTTTTACAAAGTTTGACCCTAAGTCAATGGAAAATTTCTTAAGTGGTACCAGTCTGAACAGATATAGCAACCCAAGTGAGAGCAGTTTGGATTTTTTAGCAAAATTTGGTGGCTTGTGGCTCGAGTGGTCTAGGACGAGATGCGTTTAGATTAAGAGATAGATAACTAGGACGTGGAGAGAGTTAAATTTAAACACACAGATCGGTGTTAGCTACAGCCTTGTGTAAATCTCTAAGATCCAGTTCTTTATGCAAAAATCATACATTTTCTTTTTTCTAACTGGAAGACTTTCCATTACATTTAATTTTGGTATTTCTTTACAAAAACAGAAGTTACAAGTCATAACAATAAAGTTAGAAAAGAACAAGTTATTTAGGAATATTACCCATCCTAACAGTGCAGTAACCGCAAACAATGATTTACTTTCAACTGTTACTCCATGTGCTCCATAGGCTCCAGGGAAGAAAATGTGCATTTCTTCATATTCACAGTGGAACTAGTGTCTTATTAGATCACCACTTTTACTTTCAGCCAATCAGTGCTAGGAATCTGTCCAAAACCAATTGTTATACAGATGTATTCAAGAAGGTTCATTCCATTTCCACATTAATCCTCATTTAATTAGTGTAATAAATTAAATTAATTCATTCATTTTTCCATCCCGCTTATTCACTTTTGGGGTCACGGGGGTCTGCCGGTGCCGGATCCCCACCGCATACTGGGCGAGAGACGAGGGTACACCCTGGACAGGTCGCCAGTCCATCACACATCTAAGAGGAATTTAGATTATGCAATTAACCTGACACATGTTTTTGGAATTGTGGGGGAAACCGGAGTACCGGGAGGAAACCCACGCAGGGAGAACATACAAACTCCTATCAGGAAGGTCACCAGCGAGCCTTGAACCAATAACCTTCTAACTAGAATGCCACAGTGCTAGGCATTGTGGAGGGGGAAGCTCGAGAAATTAATTAGCTCACATATTGCTGCTTTGATTGGTACCTCTCACCAAAACTTGTTAAAGAAAGGTCACTGTTTCAGTTTATTAGGCAAAGAACAGTCTGTACTTTGCTGTGGGAAAAAAGCGTCTGCTAAATGCATAAATGTAAATGTTGTTTGAAACAAACAAGAAGTATTTTTTCCACATTCTATGTAGAAAATACACGGCACACAAAATAAAATGGTAAAAAGCACAATAGGACCCCTGTAACGAATTAAATTCTATTAAACTTTCCTAAACCATAACATCACAATCATGTTACATCCCATCTAATACTTCCAAATCTTAATTCTCGAGAGTCGAGATGTTGAGTAGAAAACAGGACCGACACAAACACAGGGAAGGAAAACTCTGATCACACGATGAACCGTCACCTGTTGTCGCAGTGAAGGGGGGAACGAGAAATGCTGCAAAAAAACAAGTGGAAATGTATGGAAGTGGACAAAATAAAATAATAAACAAGAACGTTAAATGAAAAAAAAGAAAGAAATCTGAGAATATGCAAATTGGGGAAATGATTTTGGATATGTTCTAATAATGTACAACTATTAGAACACAGTACAAGCCCCCCCCCCCCCCCCCAAACCATCTCCAGGTATGTTTCATCTTTTCCAGTTTGCATCAGTTTCTCGCAGTGCATTCCTGTGCAGGGCTTTAGTGACTTGCTCTCATCAATTCCAGACTTGTCTCAGCCCTTTAATACTTTCTTGGTAGAGGTTTTTACTTCTTTCAAAACCTCTTTCACTAGTTTTCTTTCCAATGTTTTTAAATATTTGGCTTCCTGCTTGTCTTGTTCTCCACTGTGTTGAACTCTTTAAACATCTTGATAATGCTTCTCACTGCAGAGGGTGTGCACCCTTTACCCATCTTTACAGCATTAACACTTCTTTCTCTCAAACAATCTTTCAAATTGAGGCTTTGCAAACCATACTTGCAGCAGCTGCATATTCAACATCTGCTCACTAAAATTGATTGATAAAAAAAGCAGACAAATTAGTTAATCCTGACCTAATTATCTGTCGTGAGCAGACATTGTTTAATCTGTCATTGGTATCTCAATTTTAACATGAGAATGCATTTTGAGTTTAAATGGCAAATAGTGAATCATGAAGGAGACTGGAGTAAATGTTGCCCTATATGAGCTTTCTATGAATACGCCAGCACGATAGAAAAGAAGCAAATGTATTGTGCTGGAAACAGACTACACATATGAGCACATTTACTGAGCTAGCATAGGGATGCTAATACTGAGTATCATTGCTCGATTAATCTCACCTTTCATTTCTGGGTTTTGAAATATCTAAATTTACAAATTGAAATTTGGTCTAATTTTTAAAAATAGCACCTGGAAATAGCTAAAAAAAACTAATAAAATAAACATGCATTTAAAAAAAAAAAAAAATAAATAAATAAAACTAACCAAAGTAGAGAAAAAAAGAGACATTTAAAGAAAAATCTGAACTCTTATAACCTTAAAGAGACCTTCAGCTCAAATCACTGTGAAATTGGTCTCACCCAGAGTGGACAGGACTGGAGACGAGGTTGACGTTGTCCAGAGTGTCCGGCGTCCAGCTGTAGCGTCTCATTGAGTCAGCCGTGTAATCTTTAGCTAGCGCCAGATACTGAAACACACACAAAAAAAGCTCGCTTTGAACCCAAATTAAAACTGTGGATAAAAGTTGCTCTCAGCTTAAACTTCAACCATGCAAAATACGTATTATTTATATGCTGCAGTACATAAAACAAATTTAACAGAAAGAAAAGAAAGGGACTGTAAACATGCCACTTTTCACAATTAAAAGCAGTTTTTTCTGCTTAGCATCACCAGACTACTTTGAATTCCTGCAGATTTTATTGCTGTTCATGAAAGTCAAGCTTGTGTCTCTTGCAGCTACATGCATTAAAAACAAAGTCAATGCAACAAAACAAAACGGCTTGTTGCTTGGAGTGTCTGATACCTTGTAGTTAGAGTCAAGGGTGGGCATTTCTTTGCACAACCCCTGGAGCGTTTGAAGAGAAGCAGAAAAAACAGACCAAAACACTGAATGCACTGATCAGCAGAGAGAGAATCGGCGACAAGCTGCATGTTTAAGGCCTGAGAATCTCATCTACTGGTTCTTTATTTAAAAAGTGGTTTTAAAAGTCCAAAAGGATGCATCTAGATCTGGACCAGGGTCCACCTATTGAGTGTTTCACCAAGTTTCACTGCACTCAAAAAAAAGAACATTTCAAGGCAACCGCCGGCAATACATTAGAGTTCTGCTCTTAAATAAGTTGAGAACAAAATGGCCAAATATTGTGCCAGTTAAGTGGATTGACAAAACTTTGGGAATCTTCTTTCAACACAAAATATGAGCTGGACTTAAAACAATTGACTTTGCTCAACTTTTTCAAAGAGAGTAGAAAATCAAAGGCATTCCAATCTTCAGTTTGAAGAAAACCCTCATTGGTTAAACGTTTTGCAACAAAAACAACAATTATTTTGATGAGTAAAAATCTGTTAAAGAACATTTTAGTTTCCCAAAATACATGTATTCCAAAGGTTGATCATTTATCAAAAACATTGCCAGAATAACTGATGAAATGTACATCATTCGTATAATTATTGTTTTAGGGACTGTACAATGAAAACAATCAAAAGACACATGAGAAAATTGCGTTCTATCAATTTCAGTAAAAAAAAGCAGTGAACAGTGACAAAATTCTTTTTAGCTTAATCGATTTCTCAGCAGAATTTAGAAAAAATGAGTCAACAGTGAAATTTTTAGTATGATCATCATGAGCGGAACAGTTTATGAGCAATAACTTATTAACCTCCCAAATTTGAATGTATATTAGCTTCAGAAATGCTCAAAAAGAAAATCACAACAGAACTATGAGGTTTTCAGTTTAATTCAGAATAATAGATTGCAATAGATTGCGTCTTAAAAGGGACGTACCGTGTCCTTGGTTGGCGCTAGGATCTCCTCAATCATCATGCTGTCCCGGGCGAAGGAGCTGCGGTTCAATGTGTTGGACCTATCCGAACTGAAGGAGCGCAGGCTGTTGGCATTTACATTGATACCATACAGTGCGGGGGAGGGGAGGGTGACAGTGAAATACACACAGAACACAAAACAAAAAACAAAAACACTCATTATTGCATGCAACTTCCAGGGAACCCTAATGCACAAAAGCCCAAAACAAGGATCATAATAGAAAGCTGTGATTGTTTGATGGTTTAGATGGTGAGAGAACACTGGAGAACAGATGAACTGGGGACCAATCGAAATTAAATAAAAAAACAAAGCCTGAATAAAAAGCTGGAGCAAAGCAAATGATAGTATATACATTTTAATTAACATACTAAACCACTTTTTTATTGTTGTTTACTTATTTTACTTTTCTAAATCATGCCTAATTTAGTAGATTCAGGCAAAACAATTAAACAAAGTATTGTAGAAACATTGAAATGAGTAATAATAGCTGAATATTGCTTCATTTTCTGCAGGTGAATGTAACTAATTCTAATCATCAGTACTCTCCCTGTTTAAATGGAGCATACCATTGCCCGAATAAAAGTGTATCCTGTCGGGTTATCTCTTTAAATATCTCTAAACGACTGAAACTTTTCATGCATCCCTGGAAGCTACATTAAGAACCAAATGTGAACAGGGCCGTGTTTCCAAAAAGCATTGTTTGTGACACGACCGGGTTGTGAAACATCTGTTTCCGGATGATACTGCAACTAAAGTTGAGTTGAGGCCTAAACGCACCTAAATGCACCTAAACGTTGTCCGCCTTCAATATGGGAGGCTGTTTCCAGAAGACACCAGGGCAATTTACAACTATGGTTCATTCGCACATTCTTGTTAGACGGTGCTTTGAAACAAGTGCTGGGCACATCGTAGAACTTTTCGCATCAAAGAATATATAAGAAGAAAAATCGCATTTACATCTGTAACAGCCACAATGATAGTTGTATGGCAAACAAACCAAGGATAGCAGCAGCAGCACTTCCGGATCTAACTCTACTTCCAGCTCCAGCAGCGATTAAGATTTTTTTGCTTTTGCTTTATGTAAAAATACTTCTGAAAACAAACCATTGTCCGATTCCACTGAGTCTCAAGTTCAACAATATTAACAGGGGCCTTTTAGAGCATTTTATTTCCTCGCTACTTTACAATTTGCTCTAATAAATAACATTTAAAACATTTTTTTTGCTAGATGTAATTTTTTTAGTGCAACCCCAGCTTCTTTTTTATTTAATATATCCATCATTACATTATACAATAATTCCACAGCGTTTTAGGGAAACCCAGCCCTGGACTGAAACAGGGGACGAAAACTGAAACAAACACCTGTAAAAGAATCAAAACTAGGATCACATCAACACAGCAAGTGTAAACAGCACACACCTAAAGCAGTTCACAAACACATGTTTGAAACAGATCAAAAGAAAAACGATGTAGAAACCACAGAACACGACAGCAGTTCATGGCTCAGAATACGAGGGGAGAAGGATGAGACGGGTCTGAGGCGCCATGCCCTCTTACCTGACTTTAGGACTATGGTGAGGGTGTAGAATGGAGGAGGAAGAGCAGAGGCAATAAATCAGAAATGCAGAGGTCGATGAAGCTGACTCTGGGGCGCTCACATATTACAAATCTAGAAAGCTGCGCTAAAATCTATCAATATGTTTGATTTTTGAACAAATTAGTTATAAACCAATGCACCATCACTGTCTGAACTACTCAGGGCTGGTATTGACTGTAACTTCCTGTGTGATGAAGTATGTGTAGAGCACAGTGCCAGGTCTTTTTTGCTCACTAAAGATAATCAGAAGTACTGATTAATTAATTAATTTAATAATGCTTTAAATCACTTCCATAATGTGTTTTGTGTGGCAGTAAACTGCAGCTGATGAGAAGGGTTTTTAATGCTTGATTTACCGTGATTTCCACATTTTCCAGTGGACTATATGACACCATTGTGCGTTAGCCGCGTAAACCAATTATCTTTGCCATTATTTACTCCTCCAAGACCAATTATCAGATTTGAACTAAATCTGTTTCAGAAAAATCAAGCTGATTTTTCACAAAGTGTTTTTGAATGGGGCATGAACAATTATGCCATAACAATCGCCAAAATGCCCATAAAGCTATATCTCAGTAATACTTGTTGGCGGATATTATAATACCCATGATTTGAGGCAGTTTCACAGAGCCCCCAAGGGGTCCGGAGATATAAAAGTTATTTTGCCTTGAAACTATATATCTTGTGATGAGGTAGCGGGGCTTATCTCATCAGGTGCTACTCATCGGCCTGTAAGCGCGACACAGCCGATGAATGGAAAGTCAGACCTTTTAGCATGGGAGAAGACTTTTTCCCTCTGCCGGAAGCAGCAGTGGATGCCACAACAGCCAACGGGAGCAGAAGGAGCCCAGGAGGAGCCCACTAACCGGGTCTAGAGTGTCGCCACTGTGACTCAGCTGGATTCGCCTCACCCGGAGGAGCATGCTGGATGCTGGACCGCTCATTTCTGACAAGGAGTCGATGAAATGGGCGCATGGATCCAGTGAGCACAGAGCATTGCAGATGCACCAGCACAGGAGAGATCCCACACCACTGGTCCGGAAACTCATGTGCCACTGGACTGATCAGGGTGGAGTCACCAAGGGGGAGCACTCCCAGCGCACTACCCTGAGAGTCCGCCTTCGTCTAATCTGCTCATCACCATCTCCTACAGCTGCTGAGTGACTCTTTTAATTATTTATTATGCTGCCATGTTTTAAAATGAAAGCCCTGTGTGATCTTGAACAGTGCCAGTGTGTTTTTTTTTTTGCAAATGCATCAACATATCTATACAAAAGTTGTAGAAATGTGTAGATTTGCCAAGTCGACCTGTTTTAGCTTGTTGAAGTTTGGCCCCGTATTACTGCTTAGAGTTAAATGTACAGTTGTATCCGTTAGTGTCCATCCAACCCTGCCATCTAATTTTTCTTGGAATTAGAAGCAAATGTTTTATTTCTGGCAACCCTGACCTTCACTTGAGGCATTTTTTAATTTGTAAATTAAATTACCATCTTTTCTTTCCTTGAAATAATTAAATGGTGCATCTAAAGGTACTCAAAGTACAAATAAATGAAATGGAGCTGTGCTGCATGGCTCTGAAATTTGCCCCCTATTGAGGAAAAATAACTACGATTGATGAATGAATGTCACAATGATAAAACCACCGAACATTATGCTTCTCAGAACCGAACAATAAACAAGCTGACATTGTAAAATCTCATTATACGTAAAACTTTTCAATGAAAAATGAAACTACTATTATTATTATTATTTTTTTAAGACTTAGCCAAGAAGGCTTGTGTCTACTGTGGTATTTGAGAATGTAATATCATCCACCCACTAGGGGGCAGAGCTAACAATTGTGTTCAGTCATATCTTGTGACGGAGACCCCTCGTTTCATTATGTTCCCCTGGGGACTTATGCATACGTGTCTTCTAAGGAATTTTAAATAGAACACAAAGACAACATAAAAACATTTCAAAAGTGACAAGAAGCAGATCACTCCAATAAGCAAATGCTTCAACTCCTATATGTATTTTTACAATTTAGAGTCTTAATATATTGTTGCTATGATAAAAATATAATAAAAATATTAATAAATAAAAAAATTATAAACATTTGAAAATCTTGGCATTCATCTGTTTGTGAACTTGTTTTTCAGAGCAATTATTTTTACAAACAAAACAATTTTCCTTAAAATGGGCAAAAGTCATCTTTTATCTTATATGGCCTGATAATTTGGTTCAACTGCTACAATATTGTGATACATTACTGCTTTTCTGCAGTTTATTGTGCTTTAAAGAAGTTAATGATGAAACTGCCGAGTCGTACTTGGGAACTGGCCAGGATCATATATATATATATACATACATTGTTAAAATCACAGACACTGCGAGATTGCACTCAGACTAATGACGTGAGTTTAGGATGCAGAGAAAGCTGTTAACTATATCTGTCAAACACTGTGTTTACTTCAGGAATGAAAAAAGATTTTTGAATGCTTGTCTGTAATGGACTTTAATGAAATATTGAACAGCATCGTTTGTATAGTTTATATATTTTTGAAATTGTATGTAGTCCACTTTGGTTCTGTAGAGAAATGTATTATATTTTTACGTGTGCTACTGTTTTCACCACGTTTGAAACAAAGAAAATCATTCTGTAAAAATTCTACCGTTTGATGGCTCCGTCATCATTTAAAACTGGCTAGCTCAATGCTCATTTCTGAGTTCAGAACAAAAAGTCACTTCTTGAAATGATTTTAAAACATTTAAAATATTCCATGGACACCACCATAAATTGGGCTTATTTTATAAAATATCTGATGAATATAAATTCTTCTTGTGATGAATCTAATCGATTTTAAATCAAATCATATTGTTTGTGTTCCTGCCAAAGGCATAATGCCAAAAAACAAAATGTTGATTACAGTTTACGTAGCTTTCGTCAACTCAAATGTATAAAAGTATTATCAGCTTCTTCTGGTTACCGTTTTGTTACGGAAACTTCCCAAAGAAAAACAAAAACAATGTATTTAATTATTGCACATCTGCAGCATGTTTTTTGCAGGACTTTTCCAGTACAAAGAAACCGCATCTTCGATGGTCATTTACCTGGCAGTCCTGGCACCAACACTGAAGCCCAAATAGCCCTCCTGAGGCAGAGAGTCGTCTCCGAGCTCACGCAGGTCCTGAGGGCCAAGGTACTTGTCCGTGTCTCCTGTCATGGCGTCCTCACCTAAAGCAGGATTTGAGAGTTACTATAGTTTTCATTCGGAAAAAGGTTCTTTAGTATTTTTACTTGATGTGGTGTAATTGTTTTTGCAGTTTTGTAACTTGCCATGCACCAATACAAGCCTTAGATCCCATACTTTACGAAAAACAGTGGTACCGCGAGATACGAATGCCTTGAGTTATGAAATGTTCGAGATACAAAAGGTCTCGCGTGAAATGTTTTTCTTCGAGATACGAAAAAAATTCCAAGATATGAAAAACACCAACAGTTGTGCTCTGTTATCCGCTTGTTAAGTCTGGCGTCGCACTGCGCTTCCGGGTCCTGACGCTCCATTCTCCCATTGCAGACAGTGATAAAAGGGTCTGATACACTTTAAAACACTTTAAATCAGATTTAAATCAAGTGAAACATTATGTATAGATTGCCAATAATATATATCGTGGAAAGTGCTGTTCTGTAGCGCAACTTAAGAGAAACCCAGTGACGCATTCTCAGAAGCGTCTCTCCAGTATGCTCGGTAATGTGTTGAAACCGTGTTGGTGTCAGTAATTCGTGAAATATCTGGAGAAAGTTAACTTTCATACGTGTTGCCATAATGTTTTCTGCATCCGTTCCTCCTCCTCCGACACATCGCTTCACTCAAGGTAAGGATTCACATTTGTGTACATATTACGTATTTTTCATGTGTTTTATTCTGTTTTATTATTATTTATTACATTAACAATGTATAGATTTAACGATTGAAGAAACGTTACTTGATTTTTCTCTGGTTTTCCATTTTTTCATCTACTTATACTGTTGTTTCTGAGAGCCGTTGCACGGATTAGGCGTTTTACATGTAAATATATGAAAGCCACCCTGGAAGGGATTCATTTCATTTATCTCGAGGTACCATGCATATGTCGAAACTAGCAGAACGAAAAGTGCCCAACAGAGTGAAACAAAACTGAAAGGTGTAGCATGTATTTTAAATGTATTTTTCTAAATACAGTAATGCTTGCGCTGTATGGAATTCTTTTTGTGAACTTAAGCTAAAATAAACAAAAATAAATTGATAACAGAGAAAAAGAAATCTGCTTGAAAATAAAAATAATCAAAAAACTATCATGAAAATGATTTTAAATACACTCTATTATTTGTTGATTTCATTTTCAGCTTTAGTTTTGCATCTCTGGGACTTACGCTCTCAGCATTTTCGATTTTTACATTCAAAATGTTCCTTTGCGATTTTGACAGTTACACCTATCATTCTGGCACAAAACTTCCACGGGGGCGGGGATAACAGTACTTCTCACTCATTGGCTAGTACAGTTTTGATTGGCAGCTCAAAATTAATTCAATAGAGTTTGAACAAAAAAGTTGAAAACAATGCTTTTAAACCCCAGTAAATGTATTTTGAGTGTTTTTTTTATTCGCTTTGTTCCTGAAATTCACTAAACTAATTAACTACGACCAAACACGAAAACATGCAAATTGTGCCCAATAGTGTGATTTGAAATTTATAATTTTGTGTATTTTTTTTCTTATATAATGTAGCTAGATAATCTGCTTTCACTTTACATTTATGCATTTGGGAGACATTTTTATCCAAAGCATTTCAAAGAATGAACACATTTGCTGAGTTATTGGGTTCCCTGAGCTTCGAACCTATGAACATTGATTTGTTAGCACGATGCTCTACTGACTGATCCTCAGGAAAGCATTTCACACACTCCTGGACATTGTTTTATGGTGGGGTTTTTCATTCATATTTCCTGAGAAAAGGACAAGAAATCTAACATTTTGCCAAGGTGTGTAAATGTATGTATTACCAGCATGAGATAAAAATCATTCACAGTTGCAAAGCAGCCTTGTCTTCATATTAATAGGACAGTAGAGAATGAGACAGGAAACAAAGAGGACAAAGAGAGCAGAGCGGAATCTGGAAAGGACCACAAGCTTGGAACTCAACCCAGGTCACTCGGTATGCAGCAATGTGTCCTGACCACACTGACCACCAAACAGAAAAACTGCTTCACAACCAATCTCTTGCAAACCATAAGAGTTTGATCATTAAAGTTTTTATCAAAATTTCTGATTGATCGCAAATGGTATGGTTGATTTTTTTGACCCTCTGCATATACCGGTGCTTGTGCCAGTCACAGCAGCTGTTTTGAAACAAGTAGGAATGACGTGGCTCTGTCATTGTTTAATTTTGATTTCAAATATAATGTGTAGGTTTCAAAAATGTTTTTATGACACAAAAGTTATAACACATGATTTCCCAAATCATGCCATCAGTGCTGTCTCTTGGTGAGAAGAAGGAATAGCCCTGGGAAGTACAAGACCTGTGATATGGCTTGTACTTGTAAATGGAAAACAATGGAACAAAAAATACTTGTAACAGTGTATAAGGTTTAGCCTGTTACAATTTTCACATTGTTTTCACTTTTGGGGGGGGGATGTATGAATATAATTTTACATTAATTTAAGTTAAAAAAATATAAAAACTTTTTATTCTAAATTTTTTGCTGGCAGAAAATGATAAAATGCAATCATTTTTTTTTATTAATTTCAGGTTTGTTGTGGAATTTTTGTGTAATGTAATGAAAGAAAAATTACACAAAAGAAGCTGGGGTTGTACTAAACAAATGTAAATGTTTAAATCAGTTTTAAAGGTAATTTTTAGAGCAAATTTTAAAGAATTAAAAAAATGCTCAAAAAGGTTTTAAATCTGAGTTTAAATCTTATAACATTTTATGTGCAGCTGTCACTTTCATGTTTTATCTCTCTGTAAAGTACTTTGAATTACTTGCCTTCCCTGTATAGTGACTAGAGAGAAACAGCATTCCAACACTGAAACCCCCCTTGCACACCCCGCTGTTAATCACCACGGCAACCATTTCCCCCAAAGTTTTAGCCCAGGGGACTAAAACTTTCTCTTTCTAGCGCGCACACACACACACACACGCACACACACGCACACGCACACACAATGATATTTGCACAAGAATATTGCGAAATGTCAAGAGGAGACAAATGTGTGCCACCTCTCACATTGAGAAAACTCACTCAGTTTCACACGTAAAAAGATGTTTAGAAATGTTTCCACATGTGACTTATTTAAACACTTAAAAGCTTAAAAGAACTCCCTTAACTGCTTTAAAGAAAATCAAAACCTCAATAACTTTCAAAGCACAAACGTAATCAAAGCTCTTACACTGAACATTCAAATCCATTCTTCATCTTCACACCAGCTGCAAATAAATATTCCCAGGTCCGGTTCACTCCTAGAAGCAACACTTCCTCAGACTGTAAACTCCAAACAGTAGGATCCCGAGTGTCTAAAGGGCTTCAGCTGACTCGTTCAGGCCACGTGCTCTCTTCCTCTCTAGCACAACACTGACCGGACGTTCAGACGGACATCGGTGGCATGTGGTCAAAAAAACCCTTGAGGCAGTTTCAGAGCAAGTGCGTTGATGCAGATCTGGGTATTCCTCGTGGCCCGGAGTCTCCAACTGGGAGGAGACAGAATGAAGGGGGTGGGGGGGGGGTATTTCTATGCTAATCTGAGCTGGTGCTGCTGAGATGCTCTGTGTAACTAGAGCTTGGACAACTGACAACAAAAGAGCTCTTCAACAGGAAGCAGAACAAATAAAGAAAAAGGAGGGAGATGAAGAAGATGAACCTTCTCTTGGGAAACATCCTTCCAGCTCCAGGTTCTCTCAACATTACTGAACTTATATTTTCGTTGGATTGAAAACGTATCAATCCCCCGCCATTCTTTTGGCCAATTTTCAGAATGTCATTGATACGGTCTGTTTAAAAAAATTGACCAATCATTTAGCCCCGCCTCCAGAGGAGGGATCAGCCAATCGCAGTGCAACATTTCACTATTTCAAAGTGATGTACTGTGATTCAAATGGTATTTGCATAGCGGTAGGAGATTTGAAAAACTAGCAATAGTTTTTATTCCATTCGCTTTCTAAAAAGATTCTTCTTTGGGGGTTGCGTGGTGATTGTCGAAATCATTGCTGACACATAAGAGTCGTAGATGAGTTTCTGCAGCCCATGGAGAAAGCAGCATCCAGTGCAACGGGAGGTTGTGGAGAAGGTACAAAGGGTATAGACAGCAATATCAACAACGGCTTCAGTTCAAGAAGGGCTTCTTCTCAGATAAAAAAAAAAAGAAAAAAAAGATTTGCTCCCGTTTTTGATAATAATCTCAGAAGGCCTGAGCGATGAATCTATTTTATTGTTAGCGCAAGATAAATGCTGCCCCCTGTTGCCGTAAAATGCATGCTCACCCTCTGAGCTTCTGCAGAAGTTTGCCATCTATTAAGATTCACAAAGAACGGCAGCAGCAGTTTTAACGAACCAACTCGTCTCTTGTTCTCCGACACGGATTATGGATTGATGTACACGGATTGATCCGTAGGACCGGTGTCGTGCCCCTGCGACAAGTAGCATCCAGCTGTAACGCTGGATCTCAACAGTTAGGAACCACACAGTTACGAACCACACATTTAAGCCCCAAGCGCTGTCAAACAGTGTCCTCTAGTGTTTGAATTTGTAAAACCAACTTTAATAATTGATGGAAATGTAACTGTGTGGGCCTAACTGTTGAGCCCTGGTAGTGTCATCGAGGACGCCTTTCATCGAGTGACATCCATTAATTTTTATTAGTAAAATATCCGTACACTTTATATTTAAAGCAAATTAACATTCACACCAAAATGTACCATTTAATATTATTACTGCGCTATTTTTTATTAATAATACAGTTATTATCAAAGTTATAGTGTGTTTACACATTTGCTTTTTTAAGTGCAGAATTATTTTAAATAGGGTTAAAAAAAATCCATTTAAATTGAAAAATTTCACAATTTTTTTGTGAAATTTTTATTTTTTATTGCCGATATTGCACAGACCTAAGTCCCAGTCTTGCGCACATGACCTAATGTTGTTTTCAAGTTACTTTCGTCACAAAGACTAAGATGGCTGACAAAAACAAGTAGTCAATCATTTAATCAGTGTCTCCTTTCCCTCCTACAGGAAACGGTGGTTACGACGTTCTAACCTGATGCTGGGAACGTCTTGATGCTGGATGTTGTCACCACACACCTCTCAAATAATTCTAATTTCTGCTGTTTGCTTACTCACAGTGGAATGTCCTAAGCTCTAATTCTATAGTCCTTCACTGGGTTTCATCGCAAAAAAATTCAAGATTCTCTGAAAATATCTGCGAGACTAATCTCATTTTATTATGTTCTAGATCTGTCTTGTTGTACTGAACATCTTTAAACAGAGCCAAGCTTTTCTACACTCCTAAAAGAGAATAAAAGAGCAGCGTCAGCATGGACAAAAGGTTTCAGTCCAAACAGATGCTCGCATTGAGCTGCCAAATGGTGATGTGAGCAGAATTGATTCAACGTTTTTCTCATCATCCTAAAATACTATACAAAAAAATGGCCATTCTAGTGCCAAAAGACTGAGAGACTATCAGTGTGTTTAAATAAAAAACCCTGTGCCAGATATTCCCAGATAGAGTAAACACTATCAGTTTACAGAAGCTAAACGCCACATTGCAGTCAATACAGCACACAGACCGGCTTCAAGAGGACAATATTCCCTGCATCTGAACTGGAACCTGAATTAAACAGTGTCAAACAGAGAGCTCTGATCTTCTGGTTACTACAACAAAGATCCTCAGCAAAACAAACCGAGCAGGATGATTGTACCACCCTCAAATACAGACCACTCTTTAGCATCTCTTTAGCAATTACCTGCCAAACTAGCAACCAAAGTTATATAGTCCAACACGGGGAGAGCAAAGGTGCCACAACAGACAAGTCTAGCGCCATGACCTGGAAACCAACACAGCAACGACTTTTAAACACCCAAAACACCTAGAAACTAGAATTGTGTACTTCTCAGCACTTCCAGCACTGTCCTCCCTTCACAAACTCTTCCAGCTCTACGATTCCCCTGTGATCAGGAAAATAACAGCATCTAGTGCTTCCGTCTCAGAGAGGCAGAAAATCTCTCACCAGAACGTTCCGTTTCACTGTTCCCAGCTGGTGAAATTCTCTTACAGTCCCAATCAGGAAAGTAGAGTCTCTAACCACATTTTAAAGCAACTAAAACTCCACAGCGCCTCTCTTTCCCATGCTCAATCAAAAGGGTAGATCGACCAATAGCAGGTAAGCATTCATTAAAGAAACAACTGATGATAATTAGTCGTAACAAGCAGTGAAATCTGAATACACTCACTCAAAATAATATGAATCTCTGTTTCCCAGTGACTCACAAAGGGTTAATGGCAGTTTAATATTTTGTGTTTTTGCAGAATTGTTTGCTATTTAAATAGTTCATGGCGTAAAAAAGGTTGGAGATCACTACCCTAGAGGGGAATCTTATTTGCCTTTTAAGGACAATCCTGTGCTGGACACATAAAGCATTCTTATAAAGGTGTTCCTGTAATTGCAATATTACTACAAAACAAAACAACACTAAGCTTAAACCATTGTGCGAGGTTACACAAAATTGTTATTCAGATCAGAGAGTGTAACACTTCTCTTCAATGCTTTAGCTCCCATCAAAGTTCTTCTGACTGCAAAACAGTAACACAGAGCAAACGAAGACATACGCATTCAATCACGACTCTATGCAAGCAAACAGAGAGTTTCGTTATCATAAAATGAAGCATGGCAATACACAATACACAAAACATTGAACCTCAGCCATGTTACGAAGCAAGACATACACAGAAACACACACAGATTGAATAAGAGGATTTTGGTTAGCTGAAAAATGACAAAAAAGAAAGAAAAGCAGTTGAACAAACTAGGAAACAAATGAAAATAAAAGGAATACCTTCTTCAACATCTGAAATATAGTCCTCATTGAGCATTTCAGGCACATTGGCTCTACGAACTTGAATGAAAATAAAAGAAATAATAAGTAACTGAACAGAAATGAACATAAATTCACATAAAACAAGCCACGGACAAAACAAAATCCAAAGGTTTCTTCTTTACCTTCGTCGTCTGACATGTCCAACACCTCGTTCATTGTTTCTGGAACGTTCATTTTATGCTTCTCTGTCACTGTCTGTAAACGATACAAACTCTTACATGAAATTCTGTTTGAAGGCATGACAAATTAAAAAAAGCGCATCTTAATTCTACACTATAGTATATTGGGGTTATAGTGTAGTGTACGAGTTTCTCACCACAGTAGTTTGAGTCTCTTCTGTCACGACTTTGAGCGTGTCGACCACCGAGATGTAACCCAGGCGCCGGGCGATGGATAAGGCAGTGTTTCCATTCTGTAAAAAAAAAACAAATCAACAAATAAATAAATACACAAATAAAGAGAGAATGGGATTTCACATATAAATATACTTTCTTTTAATATAATAGACTTGAGTTTAGTTATTCTGCCCAAAAATCTAATTAAATTAAGTGTATAATGTTCTAATATGTCAGCATACGAGTAAGAAAGAGCGAAAATAGAATAGAACAGAATAGAATAGATGGCAGGACAAATTTGAAAAGAAATATACAGAGTAACACAGAGCAGAATGGAATAGGGCAGAAAAGATTAGAATAGGAATATAAAGAGAAAGACAGAGCTGAATAGAATAGAATGGGGTAGGGGAAGGCAGAACAGATTAAAATAGGAATTAAAAAGGCTAAGCCAAATAGAAAAGAATAGAATAGCATATGGCAGGGCAGATTAGAATAGAAATATACAGAGCAACACAGAGCTGAATAGAACTGAATAGATTACAAATCATCAGAATAGAATGGGGTAGGGGAAGGCAGAACAGACTAGATAATAATATAGTAATACAAAGCTGAATAGAATATGGCAGGACCGGTTCGAATAGAACTCCTCTAAATAAAACTGTGTGTTGAAATGCAGAAGAGATTAGACTATGAATAAAAAGAGTACAACAGAGCCAAATAGAATAGAATCAATTTAGAATAGAATATGGGAGGACAGATTAAAACACATACATATACAGTGCAACAAGGAACCAAACTGAATAGAATTTATTAGATTAAAACTCATCGGACAAGAATGGGGTAGGGGAAGGCAGAACAGATTAGAATTTGAATATAATAAGTAACACAGAGCCAAATAGAATAGAACTAAACAAAATAGAATATGGTAGGACAGTGCAGAACAGATTAGAATAGAACACAGAGCTAAATAGAATAGACTAGATTTGAATAGAATATGACCGTGAACAATAGAATAAAATAGCCCAGAATAGAATATTACAGGGCAGAACAGTTAAAGAATAGAGATACTGTAAACAAAGAATGAATCTCACTGAGAAAGAATTGAGAAGAATAAAGAATGAATTAAAGTTCATAAAGTTTGTTTATCAGAGTCTGAGAGACTCACCACGGTCAGCTCATTGGGAGAAGCCCCGTGCTGCAGAAGAAGGTTAATGATGTGTGTGTGTCCCTGCTGCGCCGCCTGGTGGAGAGGAGTGTATCCGTTCTGGGTGCAGGAGAGAAATCAACATTCTAAAAATCTACATAACTCCTTTTTTTATAATTAGTACTAAATGCTTTAACCAATATTTAAATCACACACTGAGCTGATGTTTAGTCTTGCAACAAACTAAAAATATCTGTCAAACAACCAGTGGAAAACAAGAATGAAGTTCAAGAGTAATTTGAAATGGTTCATTTCATCCAATCAACAGAATCCCCAGCGATGCACACATCGTTTAGACATTACCTTGGTTTTGGAGTTGACTTTAGCCTGGTTCTTCAGTAGGAAGTGGACCATCTTCATGTTTCCATAGTGACAGGCCACATGCAGGGGTGTGTATCCCATCTAATCAGAGAAGACACCTTGCTCTCAGAGTAAATCAGATACATTTGAATATAAAGCATAGTTTGTAATTTGTAATCTTTATTTTATGCACACAACTGCATGCTTCGAGTTCTAATTTGTTACTTATTTGGTGCATTTTTTGTCAAAGCTTAGAAGCCTCAAAACTCAAAATATCTGTTGCTGTAGCTTTGAAGTTTTCTCAACTTTATTCATAGTGTACTAATGAAAAACTTTTTTTAATTCAGCATCATAAGACCTTTGTAATACACAAGAGATAGATGGGTAAAGTTTGCACACCAATGTTGATGTTGGCTTGTCCTAGTGCCGTTTAAAAATGATGCCAATGTAACATAAACAATCCTTCATGTTACCAATGAAGTTGCTATGGTAAAGTCTGATTGCTATGGAGGGGTCAGTGACATAAAATATTGTCCCCCATTTTCATAATGAGTGACATAAACCAACCCCTATGTCTCTCTCACTTTCACAAGCTTAGATAAAGATATGGCAAACTTATTGCTATGGTAAACAGTCTGGTTGCTATGGAAGGGTCAGTGACAAAATATTGTCCCCCATTTTTATAATGAGTGGCATAAACCAACCCCTATGCCTCTCTCACATTCCCAAGCTTAGATAGAGATATGGCAAACTGGTTACTATGGTAAATGGTCTGGTCGCTAAAATACACCAACCCCTGTGTTTCTATCACTATACTAAGCTGAGATAGAGATATACCTATTTGGTTACTATGGTAAAGTGTAGTTGCTATGGAGGGGTAAGTGACATATTATGATGTTCCCTCTGCCTAAATGGTTGCTATGGTAAAAAGTCTGGTTGCTATGGAGAGGTTATTGACGTAATGTAATGTTCCCTTTTTCACTCAAGTGACTCCATTGTCTCAACTACTGAGTTACTGTTCTAATAATTTGGTTGCTAGGGTAGATAATTTCTGGAAGACTGAGGCTGATGCTTAGCGTGTGTCTGTTCTTCCTGAAAGCAGCAATGAAAAACAGAGACGCCTGTTGTTTCTCTTGTTTCGGGGAGGGATGGTTTTCTATCGGTCATTTTGCTGCTGAGTATTGATCTGTTTGCTTCGGTCTCTCCCTCACACTCCAAACCAATCTAGGCGACCTTGAGCCGGGGCCGCTCGATGCTTATACATGATTGACCAATGAGAACACTGAACTGATAAAGCCTGTAGTACAATGTATGTCACATCTCTGCCACAGGCTTAATTAAAAAAAAAAGAAGAATGAACACATAGATGTGACTTTAGCAACTGTCTTAACTCGCTGTAAAGCAACTAATGTGTGTAAAATACGCTGTAGAAATAAACTTGCCTTGCCTTCATGTGTTCCTTTGTTCGTATTTGTTTTTTGATAAAATATACAAAAATTAGATTTATTGCTTGTCGTCAGTCTGCACTTCACCACAAAACATGATGATTAAGATTTTTTAAAGAGAACCTTTCTTTTGCATTGATGTGTAAATCCATATCTAATGTTTGTTGTAACAAATATCTCTACTTTCTTAGAGAAAGAAAACATCTAAGTAATGTCCCCAGCTTTCTACTCATTCCTGTTACCTTAACCCATCCCCCTCCTGGAAAACTGGGGAATTTCCATAAATCAGTTTTCAGCAAAGATAAGTTCTCTCAATTTCTATTTTATCATCCTGTTACTTTAATTATTTAATAGATTTAATTAGTTTAGTGTAAAAATGTACATATTTAGTAAACATCTGAATTTACAGAATTGTCATGTACTTTTTAACGTGTATTTGCTAAAAACTGTTACTTTCAGTCCTGTTACTTATATAAAGAATAAAAAGAGGGGTAGTAACAAGACAAAATGGCACCATGTTTTGAATCTAATAAAACATTTAAATACTTAAGATGGACCAAGATCCTTTTGGAGTATGTAAGTATGTATGCTACTGGAATCTGTCTGAAGCATTTTGAAAAGTTAAAACAAGCAAATGGCTCATGACCCTGAACAGGAAATAAAATCATACATATAGCGCTGTTTTGGGATCGGCCAGCGGAATTTACAACTAAATTACTGGCATAAGAAGTCTAGGATAGAAGATTAACAAGCATTAGCTCAGAGTAGAGCTAAATTCCACCTGCTCCATCTCTACTTGGGACCTGGCAACCATATTGGTGATTTTTATGGCAATTTTTATGACTTGGTTAAAAAAATAAATTGAATATTTACAGATGTCAATTTTTTTTTTAAGATATGTGTAGTAGTAGGAAAGCTATAGACAAAAACAAACCTGACCATCCCAAAGTGAAGGTTCTGGAGAAGATCTCAGTCTCCTGACCTCAATATCATTGAACCACTCTGGGGAGAACTCAAACGTGCCGTTCATGCAAGAGCCCAAGATTTTACAAGAGTTGGAGGCTTTTTGCCAAGAAGAGTGATACAGAGTAGACACCAGAGAAGATAAAGAACCTCATCGACAACTACCTCAAGAGACGTCAGGCTGTCTTTTGATCATATGGAAAGTTTCTGTTGTTGTTATGATTTTAAAAGATTAAACATAGTGGTTTGACAATAAATGACTTCACCCAAATGAGAGAGAAACAAAGGTTTTGTGTTAAAATAAAAGAAATAAACTTATTCACATGCAACTATGTGTGTACCTTGGTCTCTGGGTCAACAGCGGCGCCATGATTCACCAACACCTCGGAAACATTGACCTTGTCCTCTTGAGCCGCCAGGTGGATGGGGGTCAGTCCACTCTAACCAAGATGTAATTGAATTTGGTATGAAATAAAGTTTTATAAAGGGGGCAGCATTGACTCTTTTAACTTTTACCTTGTTCGCCAGACTGACAGAAGCCTCTCGAGCGAGCAGGAGCGTTACCATGTCAACGTTGCCCTCCTGAGCTCCCAGATGCAGAGGACTGATGCCTTGGCGCGTGAGGGCATTGGTATCAGCTCCATACTCAAGGAGCGTGGTGGCGATCTCCATCTGGTTCTTCTTGGCAGCAATGTGCAGTGGGGTATAGCCATTCTGAGAATGACAGCAGGTCATGGAAACATCACAAAAATGCATCAGACTCGGGAATCAAAGATACTTTCACAGAATCTGTGTAATTTCATAAATGAACCCTGGAGCGTGTGGCCATTACCGCAATTAAGGCCAACTTAACTAAGTACAAATGACACAATCCACCTACTGTTTAATTCTGACTTCAAATATAATGTGCAGGTTACAAAAAGGTTATTAGTTTTAATATTTTGTGTTTAAACAAATATTACAAGAGTTAGGAAGCATAATTCAAAAGGTAATTCATATTTAAATGATGTAAAACGTGTGATCTCTTTCAGTTTCATTTTACTGACCCCAAATCTGTGCCATAATCGCCCTCTAGGGGTGAAAAGAAAGGATAACCATTATGATAGGAATAGTGTATAAGGTTTAGGAGAGAATGTCGTACAAATATTGGCTTTTTGGAGGATTTATGACTTTTTATTTTGTCTCAACACATCAGACTTTTTGTTAGAAAACATAAAAATAGTTTGTTACAAAAATGTATGCATTACCACAAAATACTCAAAAAGGCTCCGGATTACTGAGGGTTAAAAGCAAAATTAATGAATTGTTCACAATTGTGTCGACTTTTTACGTTACATTTTACTTTTACATATAATTGTTTTTTTGTCCTGTCCTGCTCAAAAGCCATCACATGGGAGAGTATATGCTTTGCTGAGTTGGACAGTGTTGCTTTCTCCAGGGGAGTTAGTGTGGTGTTTTCTCCTCTGGATTGGAGCATTGAATGTATGTAAATATTTATTAGTTGTTTTTAAGGTGTTTGGAGAGGTGCCCTTGGGTGCCCAGCAATTAAAATCTATTTTAATTATCAATTGTTTCATCAACGCTCCACAATTTTAAAAGATACATTGAACTTTTACGCTGCAACAAATAATTGCAACAAGTTTCCCGAAAAAAATCTAATTTTGGGTGTTTTTGAAAAGTTTGTATCTTAATACATTTCTAACTTTACATGTAAACCCAGCTTCGGCAAATCTGCCCTGCAAAGCACTGAGATTTAAAAAAAAAAAAAAAACCTGTCAGTTTGTGCATAAATGTGGTGTTTTTACACTCTACAGTTTTCGAGATACTTAAGGACTCGACAGACTTCGAATTTGGGTCCAAAGTTTTTTGCGCCAATGGGAGCTCAAATATTTAAAAGTTGCGCACTGCCATATCAGATACGTTTTCGCAAGGAGAACGACCAATGAAACCTCGCTATTTTTAAGCGCCACTCTCTGGCGCTCATCTCACATTTTCATAGTGATTTCGCACAGAAAACAGGAAAGAAACAGCGACACAAATCCTCTGTTTTCTCTACACTTTTGTCAAACAGCTCCCTGTGGTCTTCGACCCAGATGAAAACACCCTGCTGAGAAACATCTGAAGATTCATGCAAATCTCGATACGGATCTGCGTATAGAGACCTTGAAGCTCCAGTAAATATAGGCTGTTTTAAATGGAAACAAGGGATTAAAGGAATTTTTCCTCCATAAACGTCAGTTGTTGGGAAAACAATCCTTTAGTTTGACTCATAGACTGCTTTAGCTTCCAACTGTTCTGTTTCAAACAATTGTGACACAATGAAATTATTTTGATTATTTTTTTTCTGGTCATCTGCCTTAAGATGCATTTGAACTTGAGTGCCATCCCATTCTAACAGGTAACACAATCTTTGCAGCTACAACAGCTTTGACTCTTTTGGGAACGCTGTAGTGGTCTGTTTTTTTGCCAAAGTATTAGATTACTCTCATACATAACTTCTGAGCATTTTTCACTCCAAAGCCCAGTTATTCTTCAAATCAGAGGCCCTCTCTTTATAAAACTAAATTTAATGTTTTCATATTTTCATATTACTTTCATCATATTTCCAAATAGTAAGATGTCAGTAATGAATTCCAGTGGAAATACGCCTCCCACTGATCTCACAATGCTAGTTTTTGGCCTAGATCAGCCTGCAAGAACAAAAACTGAATCTGGGTCACTGTTTTTGTTCAGGGATTGCACTTCAGGGTAACAACAAATGCTGGGATGATGGAAAATTATCTTTTCAATGACTAGAGCGTCCAGTCTACTATTGGAGCAAAGGTGAAAACTTTGTATCTAAAGTTAAATGTTTGGAAGCTCATTTCCACCAGATTAAAAATAATAACTTTGGCTTAAAGTTGAAAATTTGAGAAAATAAAAAGGTAAAAAAATCTGGATTTCGAGTTAACATTTGACCTCAATGTAATAATAATCTTTTACATGGGACGATGCCTTTCTTCGCTCTGTTTTGCTTGTCTTCTTACTCTCCTGCCTGTTTCAAACATTTCCTCAAACTGCGTTATTCTGGTCATCTGCGTAGCATTTATGCTATGTGTTAGATTGGGTGTCTGCAGGGCCGGCAAATCAAAATTTTGACACTTTTAAGTAAAAAATGTGTGTCATTCCTTTTTTTGTACCTAGTGGAAATGGGTTTCCATAACATCTTACGTTAGCATTGGGGTTAAGGTGAAACTATTATTGTGGTAAACAAAAGTTTCAAGGTGGTTAAGCATACTAGCTATAGATTGTTTAGAGGATATTTATTTTCATGACTGGTCTTCACTGGACTTCTTAAAGTTTGAGTTGATCTGATCGCAATTTATTTTTACCACTGAAGGTTCCAGTGAGAGATTAAAGTGTAGCACTGTGCAAAAGTTTTAGGCAGGAGTGAAAAATTGTGAACATTACAAATAATATTAATATAAATGATGATAGTGAATAATGTTAACCAGTTCTGAGAGAGCTGGAGATTTAATCAGGATTTATGGTGTCCTCAGTACTGGGAAACACAGGCAGATACTTATCCATCACGCAATACCATCAGGGTTCCAAAAAATATTCTACAGCAGGACACATGTTTCTAAAGTTTAGAACTATTTTTAGTGTGAAGAAGAATAAGAAGTACTGGAATCTGAACTGGAATCAGTGTGTCTGTGATTAAATGAAGAGACGGAAGCTTCATTCAAAGAAGATCTCAGTTTAGTTCTCCAAGATGTTTGGAACAACCTCCAACAGAGCTCCTTCAAAAACTGTTTTGGATTTTCATGATTGATTGAGAGGAGATTGCAGGACAAACTCAACACCAGACACTTGATCGGAATAAAGGGAGAGTAGTAGAGCGTGTAAAGGTCAGTGATAGAAATGTTGAGTTGATAGAAAGTAAACAAAGGAGATATTTTCCAGTTTAGTTATCCATTAGAGAATGCCAAGGTAACAGGAACGAGGAAGTAGTTCGCAGGTTTGTTTACCACTAACTGTGATGAACCCGATCTGGACTTGAGGAGGGAAGTATAAAGTTCCAATCTTTGATAGATAATGAAGGAGACGACCATGGTTGCCAATGCGTGTTCGGAGTCTGGTTGTTGTCCGATAGTGAAACAAGGTGAGTGAAGTGTAACGGGCCTGATTGGGAAATAGCACACACTAGAGAGACCAGACACATGGTCACACTTGGTTAAAGGGGCATTTATAATAAATATTTGAGCCCTCTATACTAGCACTACACCGTGTGTAACTTTCTATAAGCAATATTAATCATAAAAAAAAAATCTTTTAATCATCTCATAATTTTTGCATCTGCTAGCCGCACCTTTTTCCTCCCACAGTAGTTTGGGAATCATGGGTAATGTAGTGCTGCCAGTCGCAAGTCAAATAGAACGGCATGAAGTTGAATTAAGAGTTTTCTGTGTGTCGCTGAAAAGGGACATAAATAAAGTCGAAAGTGCAGAGTTCTTTGTCAGGAACTTCAGACAGAGAACTCAAATGCAGGAGCTTAAAAACTTTATTTACAAAGTACAACCTCCACGGGGGCAGGAAAACCTGGCTTAAACTGAGAACTTTCTCCAAAGGAGAGCAAGCTAGAACTAAACTAAAAATAAACAAGGCCAGAAAAATAATATTAACAAAACTCACGTTCAGAGTCACTAAACTGGAACAATAAACCCGCGCCGCACGCAGGCAGACATACAGCACCCATAATTAGCACGAGACAGAGAACACCGGGACAATGATGAGCTAACAACATAACAGGTGGAAATAATCAGGGAAGTGCAAGAAGAGACGGGAGGGAAGAGAGGCGCAGAACGGAAAAATTCGGAGTACAATTAAAGTTAGAGTATAGGAAGCCAAAAGACCACAGAGAAAAGGGAGACCATTGAGAAATAAAGCACAACGAGAAGAAAAGGCAGGAAACAGTTCAATCACTTCTCAAGCGAATGAATCCACTGTAAACATGTAGAAATAACAACATGCTTCACGCAGTTCAGTGCCCGTGTATGCTAACGAGCTCTCGAGCTGTTTGCCTGAGATAAAGTAATGAACAAAGTTTGGATCTATTTCAGGCAAATATTGTAGGGGTTTGAAATCAGGAATGTGTTTATTCTTTCTAACAGTGTTTCGTTGACATTATTATATAATGATTTCATGTGGTTTGTGCAATGCTGGTTAGCATAACCGCTAATATTGCTACATCACCATTTATTAGGTGGCAGTGCTCAAATCTAGGTTGGTGACTGGGACGATTACTTCGTCGATGCCCACATGGCATGACATCACCCACCCCTAGCGCCCATTACATTATAATCGACAGATAACACACTTTCTCTGATTGTTCTTCAGCACGGTTCTGCTGCTCTCACTTCCGGGTCAGGGAGTGCACCCATTCTACATAGAGATGAGCTGTGCTAGGGATTACTCTGATTGGTCAGTGGGCTGGCGTGGTGAGGAATATCGGGCTCACAAAATAAGAAATACAGGGCTACACAAACATGCGTGAAACTGAATAAATCTTGAGACAGTAAAAGATGCTAGGAATGTCAGAAAAGCTGATTTTGCATAATATGTCCCCTTTAAGGGAAGAAGGGGAAATGTAATTTACTTCATTGGTTCTAAACAGAAAAAAATGTAGCAAATTTCAGAAGCATTCCTTTCTCAAAATGTTCATTTCTCTGAGTAGTCCCTTGTTCAGGAAGTAGACAGCAATCTGTGTAGTAGAAGAGAGCCTGTGTGTTTCATTTCAAGATGAATCCAAGCTGAGGTCATGCTCCAACATGAGCTGGAGCTTGATAAAAGCATTTAATCGTGTTTGAGTTACAAACGTTTCCTGCACCATTCTCAGAACTTTCTGGCAAGTCAGAGAGGAAACAAGACAAATCCCGAAAGCTCACAGGACTGAAACGTTGAAACGTATTAAAGCAACAGGAGGCTGTGTTCAGAAGGAGCTAAAAGTGCTTAACTCTACAGAAGAAAAAAATGGATCTATGTGTGTGCCATTCCCCCACATCCCAATACCATTTTCTGTGCACGAATGAATTCACAATCCAGCTTTAAAATGAGACGAATGTTCATCGTTGTGTTGCTTTAAATCTGTCGAAACAAAAACAGATCCTCATTCCAGAGCTATAAATCTACAACCCTCTGTACTTTCGGAGGGTGGACTTGGAATAAGACGATGGGACTAAATTAAAAACGACTCGTTCAACGTGTTCATCAGTGTGTGCTGAAGCCTGAAGGAGCTTCTCGATACCTTTGCAGCTGCATGAGGAGATGCTCCCTGGTCCAACAGGAGGAGGGCGACTTTCTGGTTATCATAGTGCGCAGCAACATGCAGTGGTGTTAGTCCACTCTAAAACACACACGTTTGCATAAACACAGCTATTATTGTTCTGATGGGGGGGGGGGTGTCTGTAAATCCAACAATTATCAGGCGTAGATGCTGCAGTCATTTAGTCACTATTCACTTCATAAATATGTTTGTAAGAGCAAAACGATGCTACGTAACCTGAATGCAAACGCGAACTTATATAAAATCAAAACAGAAACAACTGTACTGCTGGATATGATTAGAGTTGTGGTAAAACTAATGCAAATTTCATCGTTTAGTGTAATTACAAGAAGTGAATTGTGGATAGTAAATTTGTATTCTGACAAGCTTTACACGGTGTCAGATGTGAGCTAGTTACAGTCCATATATAAACACGTATTTGTGCAAATAGTGAGTTTTCTATACAGTACCTTTCCTGCGGCATCCGGTGGTGCTTGCTTCTGGAGCAGTAAGTTTGCAACTTCTATCTTCCCGTATTTGGCTGCAACGTGCAATGGAGTAAACCCCTTCTGCAAACGACAAACATTCTAGTGTAACCATTATTTTTAAATGTTCTTAACATATACCTGAGAGCTTTTAGAAGGCAAAACTGGTGAACAGGCAAGTGAAGACATTGCAATGCGATTGTATAACTAAAATAAATTAAAACAACAGTTCAAATGGTTTGAGCCATAATAAAAAGCTTGTAAATGTTGACCTCAAGTTGGCACTGTTGGCAGATTTTTTTTCTGGGTCAACCAAGTTTGCTACCAATAACAGTTCCAGACATTATATACCACCAAATTCACCCTGGTGTTTAAAAAAACTTCTATCTACAATAAATACAAAGTTTTCCAAGATACTAAATAATTGTCCTAATTCATCATTTCAATTTAAACATAAATCTTTATCATTCAATTAGGCAGACAGGAAGTAAAATATGGTAAAATGGGTCTCTATGTTCTTAGCTAGAACCAGATGAAAAAAAAAGACAAGATAAGATTTTTAGGCTAAAGTTAGTAAAAGTTTTTAGGCTTTTCTAAAGTTTATTATATTGGTGAACACGTTTTCCAAAAAATGAGTCCATTCATGACATGATGTCAAACGAACTACTTTCTCAATTTTACATCAATGTGCAAACATTGAAAAATTAAGTTTGACTCGGATTGATGCTCTATACTTGATTTTCTTCTAATCTCCTGAACACCAGGGGGCACTTCATGAAAAGTGTGGATACAATCTCAATTCATTGTTCTTACAAACTTACACCAAGTGTGGTGCCAATACACTTAAGCATTGAAAAGTTACAGCCCTATTACCAATTTAGCAAGGTTTTTTGCTAATTGTTTGGAAGCCTATCAAATGTGGTTGGAATAAAATGGAATAAAACCCTTCTGCAAACGATAAACATTTCAGTACAATCAATATTTTTACATATTCTTTACAGAAAATGCATAATTAGGCACTTTTAGATGGCAAAATGTAACTGCCGACATGTCGGACAGGCAAGTGAAGACATTTCAATGCGATTGTATAACTAAACTAAAAAGTATTTAATTTCAAATGAGCCAGAAACAAAATATTAAAAAGTTTGTCAGTTTTACCAATTTTTTGCTGGGTCAATGTTAGGTACTAGTGACTCACGCCAAGTATGGTGCCAATAACAGTTGCCGAGATTTAACTTTCCATTTAAGTATGTAGGATGCCACCAAATTCACCATGGCGTTTGTTAACGAAAACACCAATACAACAAAATCTGAGGATGTACAGATTCAAACTTAAAGAAAAAACTGTCTTAATTAATAATTAAAATCTTAATAATTCACCATGGATGACAGGAAGTTCAGTCAATTATTGAAAATAGGTCTTAGCTAGACCCAGGTAACAAAAGACAACCGTAACAATAGGTTAAAGTTAATACACTTTTTCTACATTTCGTTATACTGGTGAACACAAGCATGGTGTTGGCAAAAAATGCTTGAGTCCTGGTGTCCAACAAATTACTTTTGTAATTTTATGTTAACGTGCTTCCACAATACAGTTATATTTGATTTAAATCAAACTGATGGCACGACTTGATGCTCTAAATATGTTGAAATCAATTTTAAGGGTTTTTGCAAAAGTCTATGTTTTTCCATATCTCCTGACCACGCAGGAGCACTGCACCAAAACTTTGCATACAACCTCATATCATTGTTTTTACAAGTTACACCAAGTTTGGTGCCAATACATTGAAGCATTGTGGAGATACAGCCTTAAAAATCCTGGGGGGGTTTTTTCAACTTTTTTCCTAGTTTTTCAACAGAAAAACTATCATGGTGGAAATGGCTTCATAGACTAATCGACTTTCCTTGAGAATGGAATTTCGTTTCTGCATCATAAATGTTAACATTTACAGACTGGTGGACTGGCTAGAGACGCTGCAAATTCAGTCTGGTGACAGGTCATACTCTCCTCTACCAGTGGACTTCAATAACTTTCTACTCCTCTAGAAACTACTCTACTTCATAACTTTCCCACAAGTGCTTCTATGGGCTGCTAGTGACTTCCACAGTGGAACGCACAAAGACGAACAGCAAAACCAACAGACCTTAGTTGTGATGCCAAGAGATGACCCATGTCCAGCAGGATGGATGCTACATCTTTGTGTCCTTCTCGTGAAGCCAGATGGAGCGGTGTGTATCCAGATGAGGTGGTGGAGTCGGGTGATGCGCCGTGCTGTAGCAGCTGCTGGATGATGTCTGCTTTTCCCAGACGGCTGGATATATGTAACGGTGTCTGATCATCCTACAAATACACACAAAGCAGCCGCACTCTAAGATTGTGTATAGAATATCAAATGTACTTAGTCAGCATTAGCCAGCAAGTGTGCGGAAAAGGAATATATTAGATGGAAAAGTTCTTTACTTGTGACTGGAGCAAAAACTACAGAAGAGGTATTTATTAAATAAAAGCAATGTGTGATATAATAATACACTATGAATTAAAATTGCAGATTTCAAAATGATGACAATTTTTTCTAATTAGGGAATTATTTTTTTTTAACATGGGTGATCATGTTAGCATCTAGCCTTGCACCACAGTTGTGGTTATCATTGGTGGGAGAGAGTGAGGTTGAGGGGATCGAACCAGCGACTTTCTGATCACCAGTCAAACTCCTTATACACTGGGCCACAACTGCTCGGAAATATGATCTAGTTGGAAGATGAATTGTTTTTGTTTGTTTTTTATCCAAAAATAAAATTTGCTTGCATATAACTGTGTAAAAATTACTGCTTCAAATAAAACTGATTTTCACTTTTTCATTTTATTTATATTCTGTTTCTCCTGTTTACTTGGTCGTGGTCCAAACATTTGGAATTATTTCTTGTTCTCACCAACTTCTGAGTAAAAAAAGGTTCCTCAGTGAAAGTGTACGTTAACGTAAAGGAACTAAGTGGGCAAACCTTTGGGTGGCTATCCAAATTTCAGAAAAGTGGGCAGCCCTGAGAAGTCACTTGCCCTGTTTCCATCTAAAAATGCTAATTAGTTTTATTAATATCTCATAAAATATTTGTGAATAAATCACCATTTTCATCCAATAAGTTCAAGAAAAAAAAAATCATAATTTCCTGATAAACTGCCGCCAAATTTCAAAATAAAAAGTAAAGTTGCTGCGCTAAGCAGAAGAAGCGCAATATGCATGATTTCATCTTTCTTTTGTAGGTGGGAGACTGCTTTTGGGAATCCAGCCGGTCAAGACAGTTCTGGGGAGTGATAATTCTGAACCACTTTAATCACAGACTTTGGCTAAGAATGACCAAAACAACATTTCAGATGTTGTGCAATGAAATCGCTTTGTTGGTTAGTCCATTCGCGCCCCAGCTCCGACAGAAAACCGAATTGCCATTAAATGCATTTCCATTAAAGTTCATGTGCACTTTCACTAATTGGATAAAATGTTTTTTATAATTTTGTATGCTTTTAAAATTGATGGTGTTTCCATCCAGGTTAATGTGCATAAAAATAAGTGGATTGAAATGTAACTATTGTTTGTGTGATGTTTAAAGAGCCAGGGCTCTTCGCAAACAAAGCAGATGTTCATCCCTCACTCACCTTGGCTCTGGCGTTCACATCTGCTCCATTTGCCACCAGGAATTTCACCACGTTTGCCTGTCCGGCCCTGGCAGCCATATGGAGCGCCGTCTCTCCCCTCTAAAGCACAGAGAAGAAGCTTCAGAAAAGAGTCACTAGTAGTGCTCGTATCTTGTTTTGAGTGTTGTATCTCTAAATAGCCCACGTGTCTCAAAAGTAACAGTACCTTGCTCTCTGCCAACCATCTGTTTGATGGCAATGATTACAGTCTGACTCTCCTCTAATTACAGTCCGCTCCAACCAATGGCCAGACTATTCTTAAACTCATGGCTTTTTTCTTCGCAGATAGTAAGTAACAAAACACAAAATGCTCAAGTACTGCACTTAAGTCTCTTCTAATGGATTGAAAATGTTCATTTTTACATTCTACACTTAAAAAAATGTGTACTGTTTCACAGGCAGTAAGCACCTTCAAGTTTACTTTTGTCCAGATGCAGCAGACGGGATTTACTGTAAACCTATATTCAATTACACACTTAGAAACGTAGAATTGGAGGCCCTAAATCTAACGGCTTTAGGTGACATCACTGACACTCTGTCCATGTTATACACAGCCAAAGGCAGTATAGAGGCTGTTTTTGGAAATACAGTGGTACATCGAGATATGAAACTAATCCGTTCCAGGGTGACATTTGTATCTCGAACAATTCATATCTCGAAGCACGTCTTACATGTAAAACACCTAATCAGTGCAACGGCTCTCAGAAACAACAGAATAAGTAGATAAAAAAGGAAAACCAGAGAAAAATCAAGTAAAGTTTCTTCAATCCTTAAATCTAAACATTGTTAATGTAATAAATAATAGTAAAACACACCCAAAATACGTAATATGTACACAGATGTGAAACCTTACTTTGAGTGAAGCGATGTGTCAGAGGAGGTGGAACAGGTGGCGGAAGACATTACGGCACGACGTATTTCATGAATTACTGACACCAACACGGTTTCAAGCACAAGTGGAGAGAATACAGAGCGTGTGAGAGTATGGAGAGACGCTTCTGAGAGGGGGTCACATGGTTTCTCTAAGTTGTGTTACAGAACAGCACTTTCCACGTTATAAACGTTATTTCTTTTACGATGCCTCGACTCTAACATTTGTTTTTGCACATTATTAGCAATCTATACATAATGTTTCGCTCGATTTAAAACTGATTTAAAGTGTTTTAAGGCATCTCAGCCCTTTAAAGCACACTTTCTTTAAAGGGAGAAAGGAGCACCAGGACCCGGAAGTGCAGCATGACATGAGACAAACAAGCGGATAATAGAGCAGAAATGTTTGTTATTGTTCGTATCTCAAATTGTCCTTCATATCGCAAAGCAAAAAATTTCCCATGAGTCCTTTCGTATCTCGAACATTTCCTAACTCGAAGCATTCGTATCTTGGGGTACCACTGTATACTACATTATTAATATAATTGTGTTCAGAACAGTTTGTAGAACAAATAGTTCAGATGTTCTAAGTCAGGATCATGTGACCATCTGAATACGTTTCATCTCATTGAGGACTTCCATCAAGTATTAGGAATGCACTGTTCGCTCCCCTGAGTTTTGCATGCAATGCAATAGAGATGTAGACCATTTTGAAGGCTACCAATCCCAGACGTCCCTGTAGTTTTATAATTATAGTTCCCAAATGCTTTGGGCTGTCATTTTGTGATGCTAACATTTAGAAATATAGCCCCTTATCTCAGGGTACTTTTAATTATGCACAGAACCAGTATGTGTTTAATTTTACTTAAGTCAAAAAGTACTTCTAAGTCGTTTTAAACATGAGACCTTAAGCAGAGGGAGCACAATTTTGCCCATCTCTGAGCAAACAGGAGACCAGCCACTGCGGCAACCAAAGTTCCAGAAAGAGTTTTTCATTACAAAAAGTGGCCTGTAAAAGTGTTTGTTTGGAGTCGTTGAGGTTAAAAGATAGTTGTACTCACCACATTCATTGTGTTAGGAGACGCTCCGTGATTTGTCAACTGAGTCACAATGTTTTCATGGCCCATAAAAGCAGCCACATGAATCGGCGTGAGTCCAGACTGCCAGAAACAAAGAGAGGCTGCTTTTAATCCTTGCAAACATCTCCCTAAAGCAAATGCAGGCTAAATTCAAAACAAACGCATATTCTTAAAGAAACAGATTTGATTCCAACTTGTGCTTGGAAATCTCTGCAGGAAAAGATAAAGCTTAATAAAAGACATACACTAAAGTTGCAAAAAAATTAAATATACATTAAATACTGAGAAATGTAGTTTGTTTAATAAATAGTATAAAAATATAAATGCATGAGGTTAGAAATAAGTATAAAATCTGATTTAAAAACATTATGTATGTTCAATACAAACATTTTAACCACATGTTCTTCTGCATCTCCTTCTGAAATAATATCTAGTGCTCTACTGGTTTGGAAACTATTCAGTTGTTTTCCAGATCGGTTGATAGCACTGTTAGCATTAGCTTAGCATAGATCATTAAATCCAACCAGAACAGTAGCATTTCTGTAAGAAGTAAATAATTATTAAAGCATTTCCATATTTATTCCATGTTTTAGAGCTTGTCTTTTAAAGTTACATCATGTTTTTGAAAAAAATGAACATTGATTTTAATAGAACCTCCATTCCACTCATCTGGTCTCATCTCATCTTGTCTCTTCTTTATCACTATTCTTGCCTCAACTTGTTGAAGATGTTCTTGTCTTGTCTCATCTCATGGACTTTAATTTTGTCCTTTCTTGTATAGTCTTTTCACCTTGTCTCATCTCTTCTTCTCATCTCTAACCTGCTCTTTCTTTCTCATTTGAAGATGTCCTCTTCTCCTCTTGTCTCATTTATTTTCATCTAGTCGCTTCTCTTCTTGAATCTTCTCATGTTGTCTCATCCCAAAATGTTCTCCTTTCATTTGTTCTCATGTCCTCTCTACTCGTCTTGCCTTTTCTTTTTCACTACTGGTATCTCAACTTGAAAAAATCCTCATCTCGTCTTGTCTCATTTCATCGTATCTCATTGATTTTCATATGCCTTTATTTCTTTGATCTCATTTCATCTTGTCTCATCTCATTTTGTCTCATTTCATCTCATCTTGGCTCCTCTTTTCACCATTGTTCATCTTGTCTAATGGATTTTCATCCTTTTCCATCTTAAGTCATCTCTTTTCATTTTATCATCTTGTCTCGAGATGTTCTCCTTTCATCTTCTCTCATCTATTCTCGTCTTGTCTCTCCACATCTCTTCTCAACTTGTCTCCTCT
>SRMA01026174.1:133000-197857 GCA_007224835.1 Danionella cerebrum | reverse complement strand
GATTAATTGCTTAGCTTTTATTTATACATAACTGTTCATTAAGTGGAATCTTAATCTTTCTAATGGCATATATGTCATGCTTAAATTGACAATCCTTGCTGAGCAACAGCTCCCTCTAGTGCTCGTTCTCAAACCCAGTGCTTCATGTGGCGCTTTCTTGCCATTTAAAATCAATAAAGCACCCATAAAACACGTCTGTGGGTAGTGTAGACACTCCTTTTCCTGAACACATAGTTTTATAAACACATTTTTAAATGTACAGCGTCAATTTATTTTTACAATTATAAAGTAAATTGAAGAAACAAAATAAAAAAACAACCAAGGCAAAGCAAATCCATCAAGACTAAATAAATAAAATAAGAAAATCACTCCAAATTGTCCAAAAAACTAAAAGCAAAAAAAATTATAAAATGAAGTGATGCAAAAATAAAAATAACTTTTGTTACACAAACTTTGATGTTGGCCTGTGAATATGTCATTTAAAAGTATTTTCGAAGCAAAGTGGATTGTTGCCAAGGTAGAATTTTTAGTTGCTAGTGAGTGAGAATATAAAAAAGTTATATAAACCAACCCCAATGTCTTCATTATTTTCCTGACCTGAGCTAGTGTTGTACCTAGTTGGTTGCTAGGGTAAATAGTCTGGTTGCTATGGAGGGGTCAGCAACATGATATCATGTTTAGTTCAATAAGCCAAACCCCAAGTCTTTATCATTTTCCAAAGCTGAGATTAAAAAATTATTGGTTGTTATGGTGAACCGTTGCCAGGGAGCTGTCAGTGTTTCATAAGCTCTTTTATTTTTTTTTTTATTATTTTCTTAATGTTTTATCTTGAAAATATTTTTGATGCTGTTTCCCATTTATTTTCAATGGCCATTATGTCAATTCTAAATTTCTAGCCCCCTGAAGAGCCTGCTGTTCAAATACTTTTGCACAGTTGTTGTTATGTTCTTACACAGACTTATAACCTCTACAAGTGTGTTGAGTTTGAGGTTTCTGTGATGCTCTCAGATTTAGTAAAAGTTTGACCACACTTAAAGTCAATAAAAAATCCCCAGCATTCACAGCAACTATAACCGAACAAAGAATAACAAAACAAAGCTCAATCAAACCAAATCAAGACAAGAACCTAAATAAAATGCAACTGCAGAGATTATACATTTGATGCATATACATTTTAAAACGGCTTAAATTGCTTGTGTTGGTCTTTGGTCTCAAAATAAGGCTTGCATTCAGAGTTTGACCCCTTCTTTCCATGAGTGCCGTTTTTATGACCCATGGCCATTCATTGATTCCACTCTTACAGCAAACCACAGCTGGGCACTGAGTCCTTACCCTTGCCTTGAAGTCTACAGCAGCACCACGGTTCAGCAGCAGCGTTGCTACGTTCATATTACCATAATGAGCCGCGATGTGAAGGGGCGTGAAGCCACTCTGGAGAAACAGAGAGAAATAGAGCACGAGAGGTCAAAAGGTTACAGGAAAACCCTGAATGGCTTGACCCCATGTCACCTGACCTGACCTCTTCCTCTGTGTAAGAGAAGATGACACCAGGCCAAGCGAGATGCAGTAACTCTGCTGACACAACAACACTATACAGAGAAGGACACATCCTTCCCTTGATCCCTTGCACCCGGATGAGTTCATTTTGTGTTAGTGAAAAACTCTAAACTCACTGTGTATTAAAGATAAAAGTATATAAGTTTAAATTAAACATTCATAAAAAACAATGGGTGTTTTTTTTAAACTGTTGACTATAACTTTGCATCTAAAAATATTGAGAAATTTATCTAAAAGAGGCAGATCCAGATGATGGTTATTCGTCTCATATCATCTGTATAGTGTGTTATCTCAACAGTAAAAGGTAGATTAAAACAATAAGCTCCAGATAATCCAAGTGTGCAGTTGTGCACTGCCTCTGCTCTAACACGTGATTTTCTGCATTTCAGAGTTTGTATAATAGGCAGGTTGCTGTAGTAGTAAATAAGCAAATGAGCTGAAAAATGTTTGTTCTCTGTGTTAATAGAGGTTAATGATCTATTAAAGTAGAACTGTGCGTAGATTAAATATCATGCAGAGCAAATCAGAGTAATCAACAAGTTGCAGGACAACTGGGAAAAATCTTGAAGCCATGCGGACTGTGAAGAAGAGAAGAGAAGAGAAGAGAAGAGAAGAGAAGAGAAGAGAAGAGAAGAGAAGAGAAGAGAAGAGAAGAGAAGAGAAGAGAAGAGAAGAGAAGAGAAGAGAAGAGAAGAGAAGAGAAGAGAAGAGAAGAGAAGAGAAGAGAAGAGAAGAGAAGAGAAGAGAAAAAAGGCGAAAAGAATATAAAAGAGAATACAAAAAAGAGGAAGAGAAAAGAGACAAGAAGAGAAGAGATTAGACAAGATGAGAAGAGAAAAGACAAGAAGAGGCTAGACTAGATGAAAAGAGAAGAGACAAGAAGAAAAGACAAGAGAAGAGAAACGCAAAGAAGAAAAAAGACTAGATGAGAAGAGATGAGACAAGAAGAGGGAGGAAGAGAAAAAAATGATAAAAGAATAAACAAGCGAGAAGATACATAAATGATAAGAAAAAAGTGAAAAGACTAGAAGAGACAAGGCAAGAGAGGAAGAGATAGGCAAGAAGCGACAAGAAAAGAATAGAGAAGAAGAGACTAGACGAGGAGACAAGACAAGAATACAAAAGAGGAGAAGACAAGAGACAAAAAGAGATGAGACAAGAAGAGAAAAGACAAGAAGAGGCGAGACAAGATGAGAAGAGAAGAAACAAGAAGAAAAAACAAGAGAAGAGAAAAGCAGAGAAGAAAAAGACACAAGATGATAAGAAACATGAAGAGAGGAGACGAGAAAATATGAAAAGAGAAGAAACAGGCGAGAAGATGCGTGAATGAGAATAGAAATGACAGGAAGAAACAAGGCAAGACAGGAAGATACAGGCAAGAAGCGACGAGAAGAGAATAGAGAAGAAAAGAGGAGAAGAGAGGAGACAAGAATGGAAAAGAGACAAGAAGAGAAAAGGTGAAATGAAATGATAAGAGAAAAGACAAGAAGTGACGAGACAAGATGAGAAGAAAAGACAAGAGAGAAAAGCAGAGAAGAAGAAAGACGAGATAAGAAGAGACATGAAGAGAGAAGAAGAAAGAGAAAAGACTAGAAGAGACAGGTATGAAGAGGTGAGACGAGAATGAGAAGAGACGAGAAGAGAACAGACAAGATGAGACAAGAAGAGAATAGAAAAGAGAGAATAGAAATAGAGAACAGATGAGAAAGTCAGAGAAGAGATGAGAAGAAAAGACAATAGAAGAGAAAAAAATAAGAAGAGAAGAGAAAATAAAAAAGACAAGATGAGAAGAGACGAGACAAGAAGATAGGTCAGTTGACACCTGTTGACACCTGCCAGGGAGGGAACATCATGCATGTGACAGGACACGGTTCTCTGCAGCTGAAGAGTCTGACTCACAATTAAAGTTTATTCTAAGTGAAGATTTAGATATTTGAAATGCTAAAAAATACCTGACGCTGGTTCTAACCCCGGTGAGGAAAAGAACCCGGTTTTGGATGCTGTAAAAAACACGTGGACCCAACTTACCCAGGTACTTTCCATTTAGTTTGGTCCAGCCAGTCTAATGCATTCAGTTTCATCTAAAGATTTATTTGCACATAAATATTAAGAGAAAAACAATCTCTCAGCTGCAGATCTTGACAGACCAACCAGACTTTTCCCTAGATCCGAACTACGGTGAGCAGTAGGAGTGTCATTCTGCTGCAACATAAAAAGCAATGCGAAAGGGTGACAGGTAGTGGGTGGGGCTATGGGGATGCAGCCACAGCAGCAGCATGATGTGGGCACATTGTGAAGTGTATAGAGTTGGTTCATGTATACCTCGGTCGTTCTATTCACCATCATCTAGAGAGATCACCAGAGCGAGAGGAGAGAGAATGCTCTGATTAGTGAACACAAAGTCACAATGGTAGCACCAAGCTGTACAGTGGCATCATGGTGAGGGAGAGGGCAACAAACCACACATCACACCACCACACCACAATGGCATAACTGGATGGTGCAGCAGGCCTTTGCTGCTTTCATTCTGACTAGGAATGACATCACCTCGTTGGCTATTGTTAGCGTTAAACTAGTCGATAAATCTTGACATAGACTTTGTAAGGCTTTTGGTCAACAACGAATTGTGAAAATGACAAAAAATTAAGCTTTAGATATAGTCACGAGGAAAAGATCTGTAGGGTGGATAAACAACAGCGCTAATGTGTTAACAAGTTAGCATTCCTAAAGTTAGCGGCTTCATTGGGAGACTAGTGATTCGTTTGAATGTGTAAAAGTAACAAACTAAAAGAGCTCATTCATTGATAGGTGTGCAAATATTTGATGCCCTTTTTTAGCAAAAGATTGGTTTAAAAATACAGCATTAGTTGTGTGATGAGCACCATCAAGTTGAAACACGCAGGAAAAGACTCAGGGGCTACCTTGGATTCAATATCTGCATTGTGATCGTTCTGCAGGAGCAGCGCCGCAGCTTTGGTGTCGTCCTTCCGGGCAGCGATGTGCAAGGCAGGGAGCCGCACCTTCCCTTTGGTGTCGTTCTCAAGGAGCAGAGACACAACCTGATCATGCCCCTGCTGAAGAGCTACGGCGAGTGGAGTGAAACCATCCTGCAAACACATAGTTCAAAGAGACATGTGTCATACTGCAGGGCTACAAACCGCTGGGATTTCTGTTCTCTTTCCCAAATCAGACACAAACGAACAAACAAATGTCGTCAGGGTTCTTTTAATGAAATCACATTGTCTATTGAAATTTAATTTATGTACAAAAAAACATTTTTTAACCTATTAGGTCTTCTCACTAGTCCATGCATACAATAAAACAATCAAATCGATAAATCAATTAAGAAAAATGGGAACGAAACTAAATCAAAACGTAACAAAACAGAGTAGTTGAAAACAAATGATAGAACACACATTTATAAATGAAAACAAACTATTGAACCAAACATAGCAAAACATACAAAGCAAGGAAGTATAGTATATTAAGTATATTGTTAAATCTAAAAATTAAACAAAATCTAGCAAAACCATTCCATGTGAATAAAAACTTTCCTTCCCCAAAACGGAAAGAAGTGAAAAAGTAAATAAAATATAATACAAAATAAAAAGCAAACAAACCCAAGTAAAGCCAACCAAAACAAAACAACAACAAACAAAACCAACAAAGCACAAGAGTACAATAAACAACGACAATAAAAAATAAACAAATCAAAATCTCTCACTCCAGAATTTACACACATGAGAAATTAGGTTTCACACATCCACCCATCTCTCCACCCATCCAACCATCCCTTCGCCCATCCAACCATCCATCTACCCATCCAACCATCCCTTCACCCATCCATCTACCAATCCAACCATCTACCCATCCAACCATCCCTTCACCCATCCATCTACCCATCCAACCATACCTTCACCCATCCAACCATCCATCTACCCATCCAACCATCCCTTCACCCATCCATCTACCCATCCAACCATCTACCCATCCAACCATCCCTTCACCCATCCAACCATCCATCTACCCATCCAACCATCCCTTCACCCATCCAACCATCCATCTACCCATCCAACCATCCCTTCACCCATCCATCTACCAATCCAACCATCTACCCATCCAACCATCCCTTCACCCATCCATCTACCCATCCAACCATCCCTTCACCCATCCATCTACCCATCCAACCATCTACCCATCCAACCATCCCTTCACCCATCCAACCATCCATTTACCCATCCAACCATCCCTTCACCCATCCAACTACCCATCCAACCATCCCTTCACCCATCCAACCATCCCTTCACCCATCCAACCATTCATCTACCCATCCAACTATCCCTTCACCCATCCATCTACCCATCCAACTATCTACCCATCCAACCATCTCTTCACCCATCCAACCATCCATCTACCCATCCAACCATCCCTTCACCCATCTAACCATTCATCTACCCATCCAACCATCCCTTCACCCATCCAACCATCCACCCACCCTTCAATTCACCCGCTCACCCATCAATCCACCCATCAATCCTTTTAACCACCCATCAACCGAACTATCACACCATCCACCCGACCATCCAACCATCCATCAACTCATCTAACCACCCCTTCACCCATCCAACCATCCCTTTACCCTTCCAGCCATCCACACAGCCTTCAATTCATTCGGTAAACCATTAACCCACCCACCCATTCACCCATCAATCCATTTAACCACCCATCCACTGAACTATCAAACCATCCACCCCTCCAGCCATACACCCACCCACCCACCCATCCATCCTTCTATTCATCTGTGAAACCATTAACCCACCCATCAATCCATTTAACCAAACCATCCACCCGACCATCCATCCACCCATCCATACACCCATCCACCCAGCCATCCATCTACTCATCCGTCCATTCATCTATCTATCCAACCATCCATCCATTAAACAATTCATCCATCCACCCACGCATCCATGTTTCAATTCATCCGTTAAACTGTTAACCCACCCACCCATCAATCCATTTAACCACCCATCCACCGAACTATCAAACCACCCATCCATCGACCCGCCCAGCCATCCATCTGCCCATCCGTCTATTCATCCATCTAACCAACCACCCAACCAACCATTGCTCCATCGATCCACCCTCCGACCATCCATCTATCTACACATCCACCTAACCATCGATTCATCCATTCAACCATTCATCCATCCAACCATACATCCACCCAAACACCCAACCATCCATCCAACCACCCATTCACTCAACTATCAAACCATCCACTCAGCCATCCATCTACCCATTCACCCATCAATCCTTGCACCTACCATCCATTTATCCACCTAAACTGCTTCTTCAATCAGGGTTTTGCCGGATAAAAGGTGGGGTACACCCTGGACAGGTACCAGTCCATCACTCACACATTCCCTTTTAAACCTGCAGCATGTGGAAGAAACTGGAGTACTCTGAAGAAACCCATCTAAGCACATGGAGAACATGCAAAAGCCTCTCAGAAAGGCCACTGACTAGTCTCGAACACGGGCAGCAATACCACCAACTGCATCACCATACCACCCAGAGGGAGACTGATTCCACTATGAATGTGTTTGTTAAGAAATTTTTGTGTATGGCCATAATATAAAATATGCCATATTTGCTAGACAGGAATAATCATGAGATGAGCCGACGGTTGATCAGGTCTGAATCAAGCGTCAAGATTCTCATCAGCACAGACAAGCTCTAGAAACATGAAAGTGTTCTCCAGAGCATAATCGCTCTCTGAGAGACCGGGCCCGATACATCCTCAAGGTCAATGACGTCTGGCGCCCACACAAGCACACGCTTGTAACCGGGGCAGTCAACACCAAGCTGCTGAGCAGAGGACAGCAAGGACACTGGGTATTTTGGGTTTGCGCTCTAGCCTCATCATCAAGCAATGGATGATGAAAAGAGCAGCGATGAGTCGAGCAGAATAAAAGGTTCCGCTCACCTCGGTGGCGATGCTCTGGCTGGATCCGTTTTCCAGGAGGAATCTGACCACGTCCATGTGGTTCTCCTGGGCAGCCATGTAGAGTGGCGTGAAGCCATTCTGAAACAGAAAAAAAACTGTTTCATTTTTAAACACAATGTTAGGGTCTACTTATGAACCAAATGATTGGTTTATTGCTACATTATTGTTATATACTTTTTGTAGACAATACAAATGTTCAGTCAGCACACTCAAAAAAAGAACATTTTTTCATCTTGTAGAATAATTTGATCTTTTGAAAATCCTCCTGAGTGTCGCAACCCTCTGATCTGGAGCTGAAGCCTCTGTAATCTGCCCTGAGCCGTTGCACCTCAGGCATAAAGGGTGTGTTCAGGAATTAACCGATGAGATTGCAGAATCAGGACTTGCATAAAAAGAGTAGTGCATAAAACACTGCTGATTTTCTCACATGGAGGATTGCTTTATAAATTACAGTCTCTAGTGATAATTGTTAACAGTGGGGCAAAATCAAACAGCTGCAGATATTGTGATACAGAGACAAAAGCTGTTGATGACTGTCCTTTTCCTTACCCAAGTGAAAGAGTGAAGGAGCAGGTGAGAGAGAGAGACTAGGAAATGCATGCAATCAGAATGTATTTTTCCAAACAACTTATCTATTGCACAATTGTAATAAAGCAATAGATTTGACGACACAATGGAGAGGATTGTGAAACAAAACCCATACTAAAATGAGGAAGAAATTCACACAGATTGGATTGTTGCTGTATCGCCGCATTTACAAAAAGCTTGCTTGCAAGTCATGTCTCATAGCAAATAAACCAACTTTACAGAAAATGCAGGAGGTAAAGGGAAACGGTCTGAGACTAAAGCTACAGGGAGACATATTTTAAATATTAGAAAAAAATATATATGCCAGTAGTTCCATGCAAAAAGTAAAAGGTTTGCACATTAATTCAACACAGACTGATATGTTGAGTGTTTAATTTCTTTCATTTTAATGGTGATAATTAAAAACTAATCAAAATTTCTCAAAATGTGAATATCGTGAAAAGATTCCAACTGATATATTATGCACCTTCTGTTTTGCTTAGGTTTTGTTAAAGTATAACAATTATAACATTTTACACATTTTGCTTGTATTTTATTTTTTTAAAGATTGAAGAAACATGATTTTTCTTTGGTTTCCATTTTTTTCATCTACTTATTCTGTTGTTTCTGAGAGCCGTTGCACGTATTAGAGGTTTTACATGTAAAACTTGCTTCGAGATACAAATTGCTTGGCATACGAACGTCACCCTGGAACGAATTAGTTTCGTATCTCGGGGTACCACTGTATACTTAAATTTTTTACTGTACCTGAGATTGTGCGTTGATATTTGCTCCATTATTCACAAGTTCTCTGACAACATCCGACTGTCCGGCAAGTGAAGCTATGTGCAACGCTGTGTTTCCTTTCTGCAATCAGAAGAGCACAATACAGATTTACTCTCGACATTTCAACAATGGGTCCGGTGTAGAGGTCCACTACCCCCAATCAACAGACCAGTGCCATACCAGGTCATTTATGAAGAATAGATGGAGTTTGGTTCCAAAATGTGATTCCAAAAAAAAAACAAAAAAGACGTTTTTTTCCAGCACAACACTGGTCTGTAAAAACAATCTACACTAAACCATTCGCCGGTGCAAAAAAGGTTGGGGACCATTGGTCTGGTGCATACACTCACCGGCTGCTCTATAGTTTGCTAACACATGGTGCTAATCAGCCAATCAAATGACAACAATTCAACGTATTGAAGCCTCTTGAGGGAGTTCAGGTCTTACACAATGCTGATTTACTGGGTTTTTTCAGACTGAAAGTTATAGAAAATATCAATTGAAAGACAAAGTGGAAAGGGGTTTTGTGGATGTCATCAGAGAATAATTGAGAAAGTAACTTACAATAATAACTGACCAATAAGACTAGCAAGATGTACCTAATAAAGTGGCCTGTAACACTCAATATCAATATTTTGAAGCATTTCTAAAACATCAACTGAAATCTTCTTTCAGGAGCATATCAAGCTCTTGGTAGAGGATCAAATAAGATCGGAATATCTGGCAACCTTGAAGGCTTGCTGATGCAGCAGAGTCACATGTATGAAGACACGAACAGCAGAGTGATCTTTAATTCATGCCCCCGGTTTTCTACACTAGTGGGTCTTTGGAGTGGAGTGTTTTTCTGCAGGATCTGAGTGGGTTTACCTTTGTTGAGGCATCCACCGTGGCACCGAGTTTAAGCAGCTCGGATACAACCTCCACGTGGCCTTCTTTCGATGCTAGATGAAGAGCGTTTAACCCATTCTGCAAGCAGAGAACATCCCAGACTGAGCATTTATTGAACATTTTACAAATAAAGTTGGTATTAAAAAGTATTTTTCAGAATATTTCATTATGTTAGTTAGTGGGGTGAGAGACTCTAGGCAAGGTTTGAATTCAACCAAGCGCTGGGAGCTCATTTCTGACAAACAGCTTTGTAGATTATCAGGTTCCATTTGAATCCGGTAGCATTAGTTTTGGTTTGGAATGGTTTATTGGTTTATGTAGAATAGCTGCACAAAAATGTACAGCAAACAAAAACAATAGGTACACCTATATGGCTGATGTTTGGACACAAACATTGATGTTGACTTGTAAAAGTGAAGCTTAAAACTTAAAAAAAATCTGCCCGTAGTGACAACAAGTGCTATGAACTTTACTCTATTAATCAATGATTTTTCTGAGTTTGAGCTATAGACATTTTGAATCTGTTGCTAGGGTAAACAATCTGGTTGCTAAGAATCATTTCTTTAATTTAAAGTTGCCCGTTCCACTATGGTGATTAATACCAAGCCCAATGTACCTAGCATTTTCTAAAGCAAAGATATAGATCTACTGATTTCGTTGCTAGGGTAAAACGTTTTTATATATTATTTTTCTCAGCTGAGATAAAGACAAGCCAAATTGGTTGCTATGGTAAGCAGTTTAGTTGTTGTGGAGGGGTCAGTGACACATAATATTTTGTTCATCAAGGCAGCATGAGTAAAATAAACTAATACCCATGTCTCTACGATTTTCCTAACCTGAGAAAGAGATAAGACAAATTGGTTGCTATGGTAAACATTCTGTTGCTATGGGGGGGAGTCAGTGGCATAATGTTCCCCTTTTAACTCTAATTTATATAAAAAAAAACCCTGTGCCTATATTATTTTTAAAGCTGAGAGAGTTTTAAGAATTTGTTTGCTAGGTTCAAAAGTTTGGTTGCTAGGGAGTGGTCTGTGAAGTTGCTATGATTAACATAAGCAAACCCCCATTTCTCTGGGATGTTTCAACTAAACTCTTGGAAGTCTGGAGTCTTTTTGGGTGTTTTTTTTACTACTTTACGATATGCTGTAATAAATGATCTTTAAAACAGTTTTTTTGTGCCAATGCTTGATATCAACCCCAGCTTCTTTTTATTACAATTTGTTTTTCATTACATTACACAATAATTCCACAGCAACCCTGAAATTGTACAAAAAGCAGTATTGTCAAAATTACATTTTGTCACTTTTTTTACTGCAAAAATCTCAAAAATTGACAATGAACAGTTTTTATGTTCTATAACAAAAATAACAAACTTAAATAACTTGAAAAAGCCCCAAAAAGCAAAGACAAGGTCAAAACAATATAAAAATAGTTTCACATTCTCTCTTAAACTTTATACACTGATCCAATCACTTTTGTGCAATTGTGCTGTGTTTTGAGCAGGAATTAAAAAAAACCCTATATAACAGGTTTTCTATGTCAAAGGCTTATCCTTTCATTTCACCACTAGATGGCATTTATGGCACAACAAAACTGAAAGAGAACACTTGTCAGATCGAGCATTATATCTCATTTATCATAACTCTTGTTATGTTTGTGTAAAACACCAAACATCAAAACTAAGAATCTTTTTGAAACCTGCACATTATAATTGAAGTCAAAAATAAACAATAAGTGGATTGTCTCATTCACACTTTATTCAAAACAAACGATGAAATCGTTTTGCACTACCATGCTGATAGGAAACACCATTTTGTTGTGTGAAATAGGAAAGTGCTCTAGAATCTTGCATTTAAAATGTAATGTGTCAGAAATTGCATGTTTTTCGCATTAAAAGCAAGATGCATAACCTGGTTGCAGATGTTGATGTCCACACCAGACTTTATATAATCAAGGGCTTTCTCGAGGTTTCCAGCTCGGGCCGCTCTGAGGTAACTGGCATTGCTGTCAGTCTGAAAGACACAGAGAAAAAACATTATTTATGATAGACTGTATTAAAATGGAGATACAGTAGGGTTCTTTGGGTTAAATCTGATGTGCTTCTGCTCAATAAAGAAGACTATAGTATCATAAAGGTTTGCACATATCAGGTGCATTAATAAATAACATTAGCGCTGATATCTATGCTAATGGCTTAGCTACCACTTAGCAATCCCAGATCTGCAAAAAATTGTGAGGAAGGATCATCATAAACATTTATAAACAGTAACAAAAAAGGCAGTGGTTATATAAAGAAAGCCAAGGGAAAGAATAAGTGAGGAAATGTCAATCAGCTCAAAGCAAACCATTTAAAGAGGAAGTGATCAGCATGAGGAGCAGTAATGGATGTGAGCAGTGAGTTTTATAATCCACTCCTCCATCACCCTTTCATTTCTTTCCAGTTCTGCAGCAGAACTCAAAATCTGACAACAAGCCAATAATAAATGAAGTAATGCTTCCGGCATCTAAAGCAAAGAGATATGGAACCTAAGATTGTTTGTAAACCATTGTTTTCCTGCAAAGATTTTAGGGATAAACATTGCATTTGGGCAGCAGTTAAGCTCTTAATTACTAGAGAATTTCCCAAAGTACCAGAGAAAATATTTTATAGTGGAGCACCTTTAAGTTTAAATCACAAACGAAGAACAACAAAGAGAACTTGAGAAAAAAAACATATCAACAGATGATCATTTAAATCTCATTTCAGGCATGGCATGCGGGTTTTACAAGCAAAGTGTGTTGAGAGACCAAACGTGAATGTAAAAGTAACCAAACAAGTGTGACGAGAAAACTGTCGAATAAACAAATACTAGTGTCGAGTAAAACACCTATTGCAGAAACTAGTACAAAAACACACAGAGGAGTGCAAAGTTTCCACTTAAATAAAAATCCCTGTCTAACAAATAATTGCAATAAACAATTCCTAGAAAATAAATGTATTTGAAGTATTTCTGTCATTTCTACAGTAGTCTATAAAGTTGCTCAGAGTATCTAGGAACATTTATTTAGTAATTCACCACTTCCTGTTTCTCTGGGGAATAAATATGACGTGACACAGAGGCCATTTCTCTTCTCCACTCTTCAACATGAGAAAGACAAAGGAACACAAAGTTCAAGTAAAGCAGATGTGTGTCGACCTTCACCAGTCCAGCAATGGGTACAAGAAAATAGCCCCCGCCTGCACCCGCCCATATCTACTGTGAGAGGAATCAGGAAGAAGTTTAATTAAAGTAAACAAGCTACTGTTCGAGGACGCTCCACGCACCGAGAGAAATAAAACATTCTCTAAAGCTCACTGTTAAAGAACTGCAACAACTTAAGCATCTCTGGGTCACAAAGTCTCCAAAACAACCATCAGGCGCCATCTACAGGCCAACAAGCTCTTTGGGAGGCAAGGAAAAACCTTTTCTCAGTCTCAATCATAAACGCAAACATTTTGGAGTTTGCTAAACTACTGGGGCTTCAATCGGGACAGTGTACGTTTGTGCAGTGTTGGCGGAACACAAATGGTGAGTATCTCACGCCCACCGTGAAGTATGGAGGAGGATTGGTGATGCTGTGGGGTGATTTCTTTTGTTAGGGGCCATGGCATCATGGATGCTTTGAAATACCAGAACATTTTAAAGCAAAATCTGGTGGAAAGCTGAAGATGGGTCTTTCAGCAAGATAATTACCCAAAACATGTGGCCAAATCTACTGTCTTTGGCAGAATCAAGCTCCTCCCACAGGCATCTCAGCCCCCAAACCTGAACCCCATTGAAAAGCTGTGGAGTGAGCTGCAGAGGAGTGCGCAGAGGAGAGGAGTCTGGTCACTGGAGGATGTAGAGATCTTCAGAAACATTACAGGAGAAGATTAGCTGCTGTTTTGTTGGGTTTGTACAAAGTTTTAAACATCAGAGGTGCTCATAATTGTGGCAACCATGATTTGATATAAAAAAAAAATCCACTGAATAAATTAAATTGAATTAAAGATTGAAATTTTTTCACATTTGAAAAACACATAAGTTTTCCACAAAACACAGTGCCTTTCATGTAATGCAGCCTATAATGCAGTTGATAAACGCCAGTCTAGTTTTTTCACAAAATGGCTTGACTCCATTAAACCAAGTGCAGCAAGTTAACACCTCGTAGAAAGTTTTTGGGGAAAAAAGAAAGTTCTTTAGTTCTTTGAGTTCCCAAACACACCTTTTTTGGTTCCAAAGACACCTAAAAAAAGCCTGAAACTTCCAAATGTTGACAGTGGCAGGAAAAGGGAATACCACAGGGCACGGCACACTAGACTTGGCAAAGGATGACTCCACGAATCGAAATAGAAAGTACAATATCTGCGTTTGGGTAAAGACGCTGTTTAACTGAGCTATTCTGGAACCAGACACTTGATTTAATATCAATGTTGTTTGTTATTGTATTATGAGCAGCTTCATTCAAACACAAAAAAGCATTCAGAGTGCCCTCCATAATTATTGGCACCCCTGGATAAAATGTGTTCTTTAGCTTCTAAAAAATGCAGTTTTGTTCTAAATAACGTCGGACCACAATTTAAAAAAAAAAGAAATTCCATCATCTATGTTATAAGACATATTTGTTTGAAACTGCGATGTCTATTGTATTGCACTGACAGGTTTTCCATTCTCTGCATCTGTTATCTGCACTTTGGGATACAAAAAAGCTTTTTTTTATTCTAAAAAGGTTTCTTGTTCAATAATTCAAACGAAGACTAAGTGCAGCTGGACTAAGGACTAAATGCAGGTCTAACATGACAAATGAGCAATTCCTCAGATAACATTCCTGAGAGGTGTGGTCTATTCTAGATATTCCGTGTCCAAATTCACACACACATGGAGAGAGAGAGAGAGAGAGAGAGAGAGAGAGAGAGAGAGAGACATAGGGTGTGCCTGCTAATGCTGCAGTGCTGTAGTTTTGACACACCCTACATGAAACACATGAGAACACACGAGCGTGAGCCGTCTATCTGCATCTCAATCCATACACTCCCTCTCGCTCACAGAGAGAGCTAGCGTTCCTCAAGCGAAAACATCCCAAACTGTTCCTATCACAGATTACTCTGATTGATCTGTAACAATTGAAGTGATTCCTCTAAGTTTACAGGGCATTTTGGTGGAGGGGGAGGGCGTCCCGTGTGGATGTCACCCTTTAAATATTGTTTACCCAATGACATGAAAGAGGTCCACTTTTTCATTTTACGCCTTTGCAGTTTGGACACCAATGCATTTATATCTGACCTTTACACGTGGTTTTCAAGAAACGCAGCGAGACTCTTGTGATTGGGCCGTTTGGTCACATGTCTTCAGCTGAGAAAAGAGGTGGTAGGCGGAGTTCAAAAACAAAACGAAGAGCTGTACTCCGAGAAGAGAAGAGAAGAGAAGAGAAGAGAAGAGAAGAGAAGAGAAGAGAAGAGAAAGAGAATAAATGTGAAATTTTCTTCTCTATTATCGTAAATGTGAATGGCTTCTGTGCCATTGTGTGGCATGGACTGAATTGCAGCTATTGCCATCTAGTGTTCAGGAGACGGTTAGTCCAAAGGAATTAACGCAGGCTGTTAATGAACCTGTTTTTTCTTCTAGTGTAGCATCTCATCTCTCTTCGGGAGATATTTCTGTTCTGTTTGCAAGTTAAATATGACTTGCAAACAGAACAGAACTTACTCCTGAAAATGCAAACAAATCTCTTCAATTTTTATGAATTTCTTTATTCTGAAAGTTCTATATCCACAAACAAACGTTTCTTGTCATGGAACCCAATTTTATAGACTTCTTGAACAAAGAAAATCATCTGATCAAATCACTGACTGATTAAAAATGTTAAATGTAATGCATCTCAGAACAAAATGAGATCTAATATTTTGTGATTTCTACTGTCTGCATCTCCATAGTGTAATTATATCTTTGTACTGTCTCTCTTTATGATCATAAAGAGAAAAAAACATATAGAGACAAAATTTGCGATAAAATAAGCTACAGTTAAATACACAGAAAAAGGACCACAACGGTAATATTAATTCACTCCCACTATAATTTGCTGCAATATAGATGATAAACATTAACTTTCTGAAGATAAAGGAAGACCTTTGTAATTTTTGTAAATATATTATCATGGCCCGGAAAAACAGAAACTAAACACACACAAAAAAATAATAAAAGGTTCATAATATATATAACATTTTTGTCCCTAAAAAATAAATATAATAAATCCACCAAATACATGTTGGGTGTTATTTAAAAAAATGGAGCTTTATTTAGTTTTAGACACTGAAGATTCCAACAGCTAAAAACCATGCTGCACCGATGAATGAGAGAAAAAAGGAAGAGGGGGGGCCTGAGAGTGCTTGATGTGTCTCTGTCAAGATCTGCAGAGCAAAGAGGGCAGAGCCAGGTTGTGCAGAGCAACTTGTAACTTCCTGCAGTGATGTAACTTCCTGTTCTATCTCGGTCAATAACATTATTTTTTCCCACAACTGTAAGGAAAACTTCCCCAGAGTGGGTGGGGTTTTGGGGTGTGAAATGTCTTAAAATACCAACCACTGCTCTAGAAAAGCAAAAAAAAAAAAACAATGATTGAGTTAAAATGGCCAATGAAAATAAAGAAAAAGAATAAAAATATATATTCAAGAAAAACATCATAAAGAAATGGCAACTTAATAATTATAAAGAAAACAACTTAATTTTTGTAAGACATCCCTGACAGCTCCATAGCAACTGGATTAGGGTTAGGGTACAACAACCCATAACAACCATAACAACCAATTTGGGATACCTCCATCTCAGATTTGGAAAAATCAGACATGGAGGTTTGTTTTTGTTACTCACAGTGCACAGCAGCACATATATCACTCATAGTGAGGAGGGAACCTATTAATGCCATCACTGATTTCTCTGTAGCAAAATGTTTATATCACTCCTAGGGGCATTTGGTTAAAAGTTAAACAGCACTTTTACAAGCCTACATCAAAGTTTGTTTGCAAACTTCAGCCATCTCGTTTTACACTGAAATGCTACCGGTCCAATTGGATTCAATTGTTTATGCTAAGCTAATGCTAAAAGTGCTTATTTATCATTTTCAAGGGGGATTTGTAAAATTATGTAATGGAAGGCGTTCGAAGGAATGTAGAGAAATCCAAGTAGATCTAATAACACTGCGAACCAAGCAAGCATCAAACATCAACCTCATACAAACAAATAGGAAATGCACCAACAAAATCCCTGCTTTTGATGAATGCAGCATTTGTGTCAATGTTTGTTTTATTGTCATCTGTGATTCTGTTTGTAGAGCTACAAATCTTGGCCCGTCACGTCTACAAGCTCATAGCAGTCCCAGTCCCGACAGTGTGTACTGGAGAAATGTCATCCTCTGTGTCGGTGTGAGATATTGACTCAACCTCTGCAGTGTGTGTGGGAGTTTCCTTTGAACATCTCTCTCTCCCTCTCTCTCTCTCTCTTTCCCCCTCTCTCTCGTCACGCGAGGTGCTCTGGAAAAGGCTAAATAGAACCTGCACAAAGCCTTTTTCCCCTCACTACAATACACTGATGACAGTGCAATAATCACTCTGCTCTGAAGCTCTGCTGCTTTAGATGTTGTCATGTTTTGATTAAGTTATTTTCACAGTGCAGGTCAGTTCCTTGTTAATCGACTGATTGTTGTCTATATTTAAATTCAAACAGTACATCAGCATGTATTCTGTACAAAATTCTTGCTTTGTTTCGAGCTGGACAATTCTGTTATCTCCAGGGGAGTGAACACCAGCTGTGGTGTTTCCTCCTCTGGATTGAAGCAGTGAATCTATATAGTTATTATTAGTTATTTTCCCACGGACTAGTTTACATTAATTACATCAGGACAAGGCGGTGTTAAAAGGAAAGTGGGGAGTGAAGTTCTGTATCAAGTCTGATCAAACACAGATCAATGAGCTCTGACCTTGCAAATGAAATTTACAACTCGATCTCATCTCGACTGCTCATTTTCTTGACGTTTATAGGATTATAGATATTGGCAAACTTTGCTAAATGTGTTTTGTGCTCGTCTTGCACGATTCACAGAGAGATGTAATCAGAAACAGATGCTTTTGCAACAGTTTTGTTTGACAAATGCTGTGACTCTTGATCTTGTGAGGGCACGAGCACCGAAGCGGCATAGTAATATTGGTCGCTATTATAATTGCTCAGAGTTTGATTGTTTTGTGGCTTTATGCACATTTTTGAGGGCCTAAATATGCTCGAAAAGTCACAGAATTTCACAGAACTGGTGAAAATTTATGTCTGATTGGGGTTTGAAAAGTGAGTGTTGAAAAATGGCTCTATAGCTCCACCTTCCAAAATGCTCAGAAAGGCTCTAAAAATGTAAAAAAATAATTAAATATAAAAATGTATTAGAAAACAGCTCTAATTGTGCGTGAAGGTGTGCGCTTGTGTACGCGTGTGGGTGTTTTATTGCGAGTAATTAAAAGTTTTCGTATACTGATGATGTGTAATCATTTTCTTGAGTTAAGTTTCAAATTGATAGCAACTTAAAAAAACGTAAAGAACAACGTTGAGACAACTACAGCAATGAAGGACAATCAACCTTCATTTCTGAGTTAAACCAAAGATAAATGTGTTTTTAAGGCAACTAGTGAACTAGTTTGCATTAATTACATCAGGACAGGAGGGTGTTAAAAGGAAAAAGGGGAGTGGATGAGAGATGTAGATGAGGGGTAACTCTTCTTAAAGAGCTGATTAAGAAACACATCTCTTTTTGGAGAGCTGAGCTGCCTCTTCTACGAGAATGTTCATCACAACCATTTTAAGTTCTGTCCTCAAACTTTGAAGGCTGTTTTTCCGAGGTTTGAATAGCATGAGCTTCCGTTGTCTGCATCTCCGGCTCAAAATGGCACTTAAATGACATTGGGAACATGTGTTTTTATGACAAATCCTACATATATTACTTTAAACATATTTGCTGTATGTACTCTTCCCAAAGTTATCACACATTACCTTCTAGCCTTTATCTCCAAAATTGTTATTGTTCAAAACAATATTTTAACAAGAGTAAGAATTTACATGTAATTATCCATTTGCTAAGTGAAACATTGCGTATTATCACGAATGAATTCAATCTAAGTGGAGATTAAATGATTATTTTCTTTTTGTTTGTTCAAGCGAAGGAAACTCTTATTTTCATGTTCATTGCTTGATGGGATTGGGAGACACTTTTCTCATGATAAACCCTTGACAGGACGGCTTTTCTTTCCTCGATCTTGCTTTATCTGCGCTCCACACTGAAGAGTGTCAGGAATGAGGACAGACACATCCCACACTCACACGCTCTCTTTTCTGCACAGCTATCGGAGCGTGCTGCAACACTGCATTTCCCTTGACGAAGCAAACCGAAGAAGCTATAATCACTGTCTACCTGCAGAAACATCAGTGATTTATTCAAGATTCGGGACATTTGATTTGGTTGTGCTGCATGACTCAAGTCTGGACTAGGTCTTAGAAACAGAACCAGTGTGAAAATACTTGTTTACAAAAATACCTGCAGAAACAACCACATGTGGGAGATAGAACCAGAATTTAAGTTGTTTGTCTGATGTTTAGCACATTTTAGTTGCAATGCGCATGTCACGACCTTATTGATGTTATGATTAAGGAAATATGGACAAGCAAAATGAGAGCAGACAAGTTATTTATTTGCTGCACAGTAAAATCTTTAGAGTTAAATTAACTCTTGTGTGTATTTGAACCCATTCCTTTATGGAGTAAAACCAACTCTGAAGAAGAGTTATTTAAATATTTCGTACATGTTTTCGTTACCTTTTGTTTTTGTTTCTGTGTTTCTGACGCGTGATTGGCTGCACTTCATTTGAGTGATGTGTACATGACTGAAGTTTTTCCTTTAGCAATGAAATCCGCGTTCAAGGTTACCGGGAAGTTTCTACATAGTAGATGTTTGTTTTGCTTGAGAACTGTCGGCTTAACAGATTTTATCAGCAGACGTTCCATTTTTTCTCTCTGTAATGTCTTTTTTTAGATATAGTGCTTAAGTTTTTGTCATTAAAGGGTGAAAATTCATTTACATTTATGCAGTTGGCAGACAAATTACAGGAAAGCTATCTATTGTTGTTTCTTTTTTTTTTTTTTTGTAAATGACTGGAAATTTGTACTGGAAATTTGTACTTTGACTCTGGACTTGACTGAGTGATGCTTTGTTGTTGGTTTCTTATCCATGATTTCGAAATGAATGATGTTGCCTGAAAAGGTGGCAGCCAAGCGTAATTAATTTACACACAATATCATCAGGAAAATGTCTTTCTCTCCCCAAGTGAGCTACTTTCTTTTACATTTATGCATTTGGCGGATGCTTTCATCCAAACTAATCACGTTCAGTCAGCATTCTCTGAGGTTCTACCACTTGATCTTTGCTGAACTAGTTTAGCAAATCAGGTAAGTTAGTTAAATCTAGTTAAAATGAGCTTTTGAACCATAGGATCACCTGCAAATGAATGCGTTTCACCCCTAAATATATTCCAACTTGTTCCAGGAGTTTTATTAAAGTGACCGGCTTTAACCTTCAGGATGAAGGTCTTGGCTAAACAACAGCAAAATATCTCAATTTTCCTGAATAGATCCACACGCTCGTCCACAGGACAATGAATTATTCGGTCAAGCAACGATACTGAGTAATCAGTTCCACATCGTTATGTCCTAAGAACCAAGAATGCCCACCGTGCACAACGCAGAGCTTATTATCTGCAATGTGACTGATCTTTAAAACTCTGATCAGATGATGAGGTCAGATTAAAAGCCTGTAAACAAACCCTGCTCCTAGTTCCAGAGCCGTATGAAACCGGAGCCTTTTAAAGCAATGCACCACTGGAAACCAACCCAAGCCCGGTAAACACCACACACTCGGACTGAAACCTGACAAACTCACATCCCAACTTCAAAAACTTACACTTTCGACTTCCATTCCATTCTCCATCGTTTAGCCCTGTCCCGCGGTCCTGAGGATGAATCAATGACCTAGAGTTTGGAAGCGGTCACTCCGGAGGTGATCAAAGCTCAAAACACATGTCCTTGTGAACTTCCTACGACTAGATTCAAAACAAGCCGTGTTCCACAAGCGTCGCTCTATATGCAGCGCACAAATCCACTTTATCATTGATACGGATGCGGGACGTTAGCGCCGTTAGCCATTCCCAGCTGTCACCCTCTGCCCCAACCAGCTCCGCATACTTTCTGCCATGGGGCAGCACTTACCATATTTGTAGGCACTAGTGGTCTCTCTCCAGGCTGAGTGTAATCATGATCTGATGGACAGAAATAGCACCGGGCCCCTCCGTGCTGCAGGCCTCCCTGCATGGAATCTGTCCTGCGCGAGTCTCATTGTCATCCTGCTTATCAGCTCTTTTTACACACCCCCCTCCCACCACAAATACCCCGGCACCGGCAGCCAGATTCAGCACAACTCAAGCCAACGCTACTGTCCCGACCCAGTCAGCCATGCTGGAGTACAGCAGCCCAGCTTAAAGGGGATTTGGGGGCATTTCCCCAGCTATTATGAGCACTTGTGGTGTTGCCCTGATCCTCTGGACGAGACTGGACCAGTTTTGCCCCCGTCCTTTATCTCTCTCTCTCTCTCTCTCTCTCTCTCTCACTCGCTCGCTCTGGGAGGTTGCTGCAGTCTCTGCCCGCATCAGCAACATTACACCACCAGGACCAGCCAACCCCCTCCACGCACACTTACACAGGCTCCTACCCTCATGCCCTTCCAGTCGCCCATCACATTAATGCAATCAATGCCACTGATGTTAAATGAAATCCTCATCAATGTGCGGTTCGGTGTCAATTATTTAAGGAAAGATGAAAGCAATGCATCCCTGATCTCAAAAGGAATCATTAAGCTTTTATTTACATGAAGATTTATGCATTTTCCAGACATCTACATCTCATAATGATCACTTTTGGTCACTTTTGTTGCTAGCACAATGCTAAACTGGCTGTAAAGCTCCCTCTCATGAGAGAATTGTCCCAGAACGACGAACGCAAACTGAACGCAAAGTGCAAATGGAAACAGCGTATTCAAAAAATGTGTTTGATTAAAGATGATGTTCACGTGGTGTAGTGGATGGTGCACCAGACGTGTTCATGCTCACTGCATTCAACAAGGACGAAGCATCAGTGATGTCACCCATTGGTTTCTGGAAATGTGAAATCACCTTCATGAAAGTGTGTCGAAAATGGGCAAACGATCCACAGAGGTGAGACAAGGGCATAGAAACCACACACTCGACAGTCCTAAAGCACTCACAAAAAAGAAACAACCGACAGTAAAATCTAAAAACAAAAATACACAAGGAGTAGCCGAGTTCATCCGATCAAATGAGCTGGAATGAACGACTCCAGAGGATGACGCCGTGACGTGACAACCTGAAAGAACTGTCAATCATCTGCCTGAGATGAGAAACCACGCCCTTAAATTATTCACCAATTTAAGGCTCATTAAATCTTAAACCATAACAAAATATAACAAAAATTCACCTCCTCGGGGTGCTCATGAAGGTCACATCTAGAGATTCCAACCAACAGAGAAGGTCCCAGAGAAGGGCTGCACAAATTTGCCAAAACAAACAGGTGAGGAAACAACTTTAGAACATGCTATGAATCTATAAAATAGATGATTTTCCTTAAAGATAGAAAAATGCACTACTAATCTGAGCAGAACAGTACCTGAGCAGTTCCTCTTACTTCACTCGTTTCAGACCGATCAGGTGATAATTTGTAAAAAAATATATATATATATCAGTTTAGTTTCATTTGTCTGTGAAACAAAAAAAGCAAACCAGAGGAAGGAAAACATATCACGAATAAAGTCCCGCCCCTTGTGCTCACGTCATTGGTTGGATCATTATTTATGCCTCTGCACCCTCACAAACAAACTAATGTTTACACACCCACAAAACAATGCTTTCAGGGATGGTAAAAGAGGAACAAAAAAAACATGATTATGCTCACTGTTTCAGTTCACCTCGTGTTCAACGGCAGATGTTTACTGAACACTGACCTCAAAAAACATGAGATTATATACAGTGAGAAGCAAAATGAGGATCTATACTTCTCGCCATTAGTGCAGTGTTTCCATAGCAACCCAGCTTCACTGCAGAGGGGGCATGAGCCCATATATGGAGTTTGTTGCCATACAAACACTGATACATATGCAGAAATCTTAGGTGAAAAATGACTTTCGTTAGTCATATAAAAAAAACATACGTGTGTGTGTGTGTATGTGTGTGTGTGCGTGCGTGCGTGCGTGCGTGTGTGTGTGTGTGTGTGTGTGTGTGTGTGTGCGTGCGTGTGTGGGTTGAAGGGTTGCTAGGGTAAACAGTTTGGTTGCTAGGGAGCTGTCAGTTTTATACACAATTTATGGTGTTTAATGTGATTAACATAAACAAACCCTCATTTTCTTATGATGCTTTGTCTTGATGCAATCTTTTCCCATTTATTTTCATTTGAGATTATAAGGCAATGGTAGATAGTAAAACCCTTTCGAGAGTCAGGGTTCAAATACTTTTACACAGTGGTTGGTACACTCTTTCACAGACTGATAACCTACCCAAATGTGGTCAGTTTTAAGTTTCTATAAAGTTTTGTTACAGTCTTACAAAGGGTGAACCCATGCTAAGTCAATGCTAAATTCCTTTAGTGGTACCAGTCTGAAAAGACATAGCAACTCGAGTCAGACCAGTATGGATTTCTTGGCAAAGTTGATGGCAGTAGCTTGTCTCGGAGGAGGTGTGTTTAGAATTTTTTGTCCGAAGCAAAAGACAAATAACAATATGTGGCTTTTATGAACAAACATATTAATTATTCATTATTTTGCTAAAGGTCAGCAACATCGATCTATTTCGTTCATTCATTAATTAATTCATTTTTAACTGAATGTTCCTTTTCGGGCACAAGGGCACTTCGTACAAGAGGCAGGCTGCCCGTCTTATTTTTGTAGTAAATTTATTCCACATGGTCAGAATGTGTCAAACTAGAATGTTCCAGAGGAAAAAACAGAAGAAGAATGAAACAGAAGAAAAACCTTAAGGCTAAGTATTGGCTATAAAACAGCTAGCTAAAGAGTCTTATAGCTAGTGCTGTTAACATTTTCACATTTCAATCCTTCTATGAATGACTGTTCCATGAGCCTTTCACACAATCCTCAGTTTTGTATAGTTCTGTTCTTTGCGCATTTAAAGCCCATTAGGACTGATTATCATTACTGGATCCTTCCTGTCCTCACCAGCCTATGGTGCGGTGGTAGAGGATGACACTGTTTGACAAAAGCTCATTAAACGCAGCTCTGGAGACGCTGGCTTTCCCAGCAGATCTGCACTGATGAAAATCATTAGGCTCACATTAGCCAGTGGTTTCTAGACAGCCTTCCATCAGCAACAGAAACTACAGTGAAGCTTTAAATTATTCAAACTCATCTAAATGCCATAGACACAGGTGCATCTCTATCTATATCAATATATGCTACCATTTGCTTAGAAATTGCATGTTTTCATAACCAAATGCTAATATTTTAAAGCTATATTACAAATATCACTAAACTGAAACAGAAAATTAAAATCGTTTTTAAATAAAAGTATAAATTTTATTTCATTAAAAATAATATAAAAATTAAATATAAATAAAAGCATTTCATTATTGCATCAAATAAATGTTGATCCAAACGGATCACTAAGCCAAACCACCAAAAAACCAATCGATCAACCAACCAATCACCAAACAGCCAAGTAACGTACCTCAAAACCAGTCAGCCAGCCAACCAGCCCAAAAATGAACCAACCAATTTAACAACTAACCAGCCAACAAACCAACTAAACAACCAGTCAGCCTGCCAGCCAACAAACCCACAAACCAACCAACAAACCAGTCAGCCCACCAAAAACAAACGCATTAACTAACCAGTCAGCCAGCCAGCCAACCAACTCATCAAACAACCAACCTACCAACTAACCAGATAGCCAGTCAGCTAACCAACTCACAAACCAATAGACCAGCCATCCAGCCCGCCAAGCAACCATCCAACCAACTCACTAACCAAACAGCCAATAAACATGCCAAGCAGCCAGCCAACCAACCCAAAACGAACCAACCAACCAATTTAACAACCAACCAGCCAACAAACCAACTAAATAACCAACCAATCAGTCAGCCAGCCAGCCCACTAACCCATTAAATAATCATACAACCAACCAACCAGTCAGCCAGCCAGCCAACCAACCCACAAACCCATAGACCAGCCAGCCTGCCAACCAACCAATCAACCAACCATCAGATGAATTGACCATCACACTAAGAACCCAGTCTGCTGACCATTACATTTACCAATGGGCTGATAATTGACCCACAAACTAAATGATCAACCAAACGACAAGACAGTCAGTTATCCAGTCAGTCTGTCAACAGACCTCATGACCAAAAACATTAGCTAACCAAATGATCAGCCTACCAAGAAACCAGCCTGTCATTAAATTAATTAGCAAGCCAACCAAACAAGAATCAACCAAACAATCTACTCAACCGAACAACCAAGCAAACTAACCGATCAACCATAAGTGCCAAAAAAACCAAACAGCCAATATCCAGCACTTTAAGAGACCTGACAATCAAGCAGCCTGTCAACCATTAAACTAACTCACTCCATAACAAGCCAACCAAAGGATCGACCAAACAAAAGCCCAAATCTCTCGTCCGAAACCCTTGTGACCCCGAAAGGGAACAAGTGGGTAAGAAGGCGAATGAATAAATAAACCAATCCAACCGAACAATGATCACCCAACAAATTTAGTGACCAACCCGGCAATCACTAGCCAACTAACAAACTAACCAACCAACAAGCCATCCAACCGATGTTGAACCTTGGTCAAACATACTGTTGTTTCCGTCTGATCAGCAAATTATTAGATCGAACCAACCACAACTGACACAATCTTCAAGTTCAAACACTTGAAGATTTTATTCAACCATAAAGAAAACTAATTGAAAAATTGCCAATTTAAGTCTCCAAAGGCATTTTTAAACCAAAGTCTACATTCTACCAACATTTGTATTCAGCAACACAAACAAGTGACCGATGAACCCTCTCCACATGTGACTGAAATATGTGCCAAATTTTTTGTAGCATGTGCAAAACAGAAATGACTGGTCTTCACACAGATGGTCATCTCACGGTTCAGCTGCCCCTTCTGCACCCAACCACAGCAGCCATTACCTTGCACACAAACGTCTGGCCTCAGATTCATCAAGATATATCAATTTCAAAATTTCTTCTCAGCTGAAAGAGAAATACGATTGCTCAGTGGCAATAAAAAAACTAGCCGATAACAGAAAGCCCATCATGCTTTGGCCTGCACTTGAAGAACAAAGACCGCAAGTGCTCGCAGTATGAAAGTGCGGGAAATTCTTTTCCATGGAATCTGTAGCAGCACTTGAACAAAGCAATCAAAATAAACATTTGTAGACAGATGTTTGTGCCCCCAAGGAACAATGAGAACCGTTTCAGCCGTCAATTTTCAGAGCATCAGATTAATGCCGCCATTGTGCTCAAGTCAAGAGCTTCAGCAAATTCACACTGAAGAAACTGCTTTTGAAGTCATTAGTTCTTGGACATTAAATACATTTTGTCCATGCGAGACCAGAAATGACATGTAAAATTATTGTAGAGCACAAAAAACAGCCCCCTTGGAACTCAAGCAGGGATTAATCTGTTTAGTACATGAATTGTAGACCAAATGGTAAAATTCAAGTTACGATGGGAAGTGGTGCTAAAGAGGCCAGCAGGTGGAGCCTACTTGACACCCTGCGGTGTTCCAAGTGGTGTTTCAAGCTTCTCTTGATGCCTTTTTTATTTGTAATAATACACGTTTTGCACTTGTGTCTATTAAAAGCAATAATCCCTCAACTAAGAAATAATATCGACAGCAGTTTTCACCTTTGACCATTTTATGAGAACTTGGTATAAGCCAGGAAGAGTATGAACATAAAACACACACAAAAAAACAATTAAACTTTGTTCACTGTATAGATAACTTTTGAAAATCATTAAAACCATTTGTGAAAATAACGTAATTTCTGAGGAAAAGTTTGCCTTTTACTCCTAAACTTCTATTGGACTGGAAACATTCTGCAACCAGTAGGCGCTCACCGCGGTTTGGCTTCTATGTGAGGCACACTTGGTTTTGGAACCAAATTCCTCAAATGCAACAACATTGCAAAAATCTGAAAAGCACAACGCTATTTTAATGTAAGTACAATTTAACATAATTAAAAAATAGTCCATTAAATGTATTTACATTTTATCATCCTTTACCCACTGCAACAGCAATTATGTTCAGAGAAAATGTCAACAATGGCGTTCTCCAGTGTGATTATCCTCATGATGCATTGCTTCAGATTATCAAGAGGTTGAGGAGGTGCTGATTTAAATCACAATTCAGGATTTTGCCACCAGCACGAAACCATTAACCCCCAGCTGTTAATGAATTTTAGATGCCCCCCTGCATCCACCCCACCCATGTCTGGACCTCTTTATCTCTTTTCGTCTGTATGGGTTGAGTGCATTCATAAAAGCATGAGTTCTAAAGGGGGTTGGGGTTCAAGCATACACACGCACGCACGGCCTACATCACCCCCACCCTCTCTCTGATTAAACATCACCGGCTGCTTCATTAATCCAGCCTCATTTTTCACCATCGCTAACCTCTCTCTTTCATTGTTTGAGGAGAGGCCAGTGTGTCCCGTGAGACCCCCGTCCTGCGTACAGTTCCCCCCCTGGAGCTGAAGGGACGCCTTGGCACCAGTTACTGATGCTTTTTGATTGTTTTCCTTCCCTTTGCTTGTCGATGATTCAGTAGAGGGTGTTGGAAAGGTGTTTAATGAGAAAACGCAATCAGTTGAATAAGTGACTGTGACAATTCTGATCACATACACATGTGTCGCATTCAGATAAAAATTGTATATTTTTAAAAAATATATATTTAAAATCTTGTTCTTCCGATAAGATGCTAGCAAAGGTGTTGTGGGATTTCTAATTGGATTTTTGATCCAAAGAGGTTGGTAGTGGAAATTCACGAAAATACAAAGAAAATAAGCATCAGCAAGATTCCCAAGTCATTTCTTACAGTTTTGACTATGTTTAAGAGAATTCATCAAAAATATCTTGAAAGATTTGAGGAAGCTTTACCTGATAATTCTGAAAAATAAACCACACTAAAGCTGCAAGCAGCGATCAAAGGGCCCCAGCACATCCAGCATCGTTGCCTCTCAGTGGCCAAATCATTGCAATATGCACTACGACCAATCTAAATGCTAAAAATGAGTATCATTATAAATTAATACATTATAAAAATCAATATCATTATAAATATCATGCTAATACGTTTGTTAATTTTGAGAGAAAGGCACAGAGAAAGAGGGAGATATAGATTGTGAGAGAGAGAGAGTGAGAGATATAGGGAGAGAGGGGGTGGACAGAGAGAGGGGGAGAGTGAATAAGAGGGAGACAGAGAGAGAGGGTGAGAGAGAGAAAGAATGGCGGTGAGGAGAAAGAGGGAGTGAAAGACAGTGGAGAGAGAGGGAGAGATAATCAGAGAGGAAGAAGGGGGAGAAACAGTGAAAGAGGAGAGAGAGTGATGAGAGAGATAGAGGGGAAGATAGAGAGAGGGAGAAAGAGAGAGAAAGAGAGGAGAGAAGGAGAGAGAGAGGGGAGGCAAGAGACAGAAGAGAGGAGAGAGAGAGGAGAGAGAAGACAGCAAAAGTGAGTGAGGGGAGAGAGAGAAAGGAGAGAGAGGGGAGAGAGAGGGGGGATATGAGAAAGAGAAAGAGAGGAGAGAAGGAGAGAGGAGATAGGAGACAAAGAGAGGGGGCAAGAGAGAGAAGAGAGGAGAGAGAGAGAGAAGAGAGCGAGACTGAGAGAGGGGAGAGAGAGAGGAGAGTGGGGGAGATAGAGAGAGAGGAGAGAGAGAGGGAGAGCGGAGAGAGAGAAGAGAGAGGGGAGAGAGGAAGAGGGTGGAGAAAGAGAGAGAGATAAAGAGAGGGAGAAAGAGAGAGAGAGACAAGAGAGGAGGGAGAGAGGAGAGAGAGAGAGAGAGAGAGAGAGATGAAGCTCTCCCCGTATCACATTAAATCACTGAGGACAGAACGCTGATGCAGCATCAAACAGAATTCCTCAGACTCTCCCACACAGACATGAATTTAGAGCTTGTCTACTATAAACGTATTGCATTAGAGCTCTATGTAAACAGCAATTAGTTTCAGTTTCAAGCCATAGATGAAGTCTCCAAGATTGTCACCTGACGTTTGAAAAACACATCCCTGGTTTACTCTCCATCAGCAGAGTGAGTTACACACGTGAGTCCGCTTCTGAACCCCCTGACCTTCCCAGAAAGACTTCATTAAATCCCTGTGACAGGCTCATAATAGACTTTAATGAGAATATACCCATCCTCTGACTTTTACTCCAGGGGCTCGTGTGCAGCTACTGGACTAGCCTTCGAGGAAGGGATGATCTCTAGTCAAAGACTCATTTACAAGTTCTGGGGTGATTGGGAATACTGGTGTCCCATGACCTGGCACCACTGACATCAATATCACCAGGTGCTTTTCAGGATGTCCCATCATGACAAGCGTTCTAATAGATTTGCTCCACTATCAGAATTAACAGCCCAGGCATTGTTTTGTTCTATTTAACTAAATGATCTAAGAATTCTGTTATAAAAAGGAAACCTCAATGCTGCAGCAGGTGTCCGCACATGTATTATATATGAATAGTTTAAAACAGTATAAATCATTTTATAACCCAATATTAACCGATATTTATTCAACTTGATTCTTCTCTCAGTGACGGTGACTCATCAGCAAACTCTGAATCATCAGTTCTTCTCCTGCTGGACCTCTCTGATCCACACCTGTGGGAAACGCCCTGGACTGGCTTGAGTGCTATCTTTCTGCGAGATCATTCAGAGATGTTGCTCACAGGAGTTCCACAGGGTTCAGCTCTTGGTCCTATGCTTTTCTCGATCTACACCAATTCCCTGGGTCCAATAATCCATAAACAGGGCTTCTCCCACCATTGTTACTCTGACAACACTCAACTCCACCTGTTGTTTCTTCCTGGTGGCACTATGGTTACACCCTGCACAATAGACTGTCTGAATGCGATCTCCACCTGGATAAAGGCGTCCTATCTCTCTTCGAAATTCTTGAGAGACACCTGGAGAGGTGGCTGCTTACAAGAGTTCCACAGGGTTTAGTTCTTGGTCCAATGCTTGATCTACACCACAGCTGCTGGTTATCCCTGCTAACCCCACTGTCGAGCATTTAAATAGAGACCTCAACAATCTCCCCCTCTACCTCCGTCCAGATCCTTGGAGTGATCTACGATGAGCAAATCTCTAAAACAGATCATGCAGGTTTGTTCTGTTCAACACAGAGCATTCTAACCTCGGATCATATATGTTCTTCTCACTGGACTTTCTACCTGTACGGTCAGACCTCTTCAAATGATGCAGAGCTCAGTGGCCCAACTGATCTCCATTGAAGAAAGAAAAGCATACATCACTCCTCTCTTCTTTTCCTCCACTGGCTCCACATTGCAGACTGTGTCAAGTTCAAAACGCTAATGGTCCCCAACAGAGCAGCCAAAGGGTCAGCACCATCCTACCATCTCAAGCTCCTGGAGTCATTCTCATTCCCTGTGGAACTCTTCATTCTAGCCTGTGGAATTCTCTCCTAGTCCCTAATTGAAAACTTACGAAAAAGAAGGAAAAAAACTCTAAAGGACCTAATTAATTCTATATTAGCAAGAACCTAAGTGACAAAAACCTGGATATCTGGATTCAAATCTGTCAGAAAATTGGTAAGTGATACCCAACCAAATGTGTTTTCTTAAAGTGGTCTGTAATTATGCAATGTATTGCCAACCTGTGCAGGGTGTACTCCAAGCTTTCACCAGCAGGACTTTGTAATAACAGAGTCAAGAAAATGAACAGAAGATCACTGTTAATGCAACTATTGCTACCACTGAAAACAATGTTTTCTTCATTCCAGCTGCAATTTGGACACCAGGTGCACAACACTGCCTTACAGCACTCAAAACACCTGAGATTCTCCAAAAAATGCACATATTCCTTTGTAAAAAATCAAGTTTGTAACTATTAGTCTAACAAAGATCCATCCTCTAAAATCAATGCTTCCAATTACAGTCAGGGAATCCACAAAGTGCTCACTAGAAACTCAGAAACAAGCCCAGAACTGGTGCTGGAGCTCACACTTTTGCTTTACACATCTTTCCTCGATCAATAATCCAGCAACAGCAGCAGATGTCCTCGACCACAGCTACACTGAGACTCTTATTCTGCTGCTCGGGTATTGATGAGACCCTGAGTGAACACTTTACCGTCAGCATAGATTACTACGCAGAGAATCACTCAGAGCTGGAGTCTGAAGAGCAGCTTGACGGTCAATATGAGTGCTAAAAACAAAACGTACACACATTATTATAAAAGTTACTGCATGAATGATTTCAAATTGTTGAGTGAAAGATTACTCTCAAATCTTGTGGACAGGGATTATAACTGTTAGTATTACCCGATTGCTTCAAATTACCCGAGAGCTGATTTTACCACAAATCTAGATAACATTATAAGCCTTTAAAACGGATCTGACTGAAAACAAATTACTGTAAAATTGAGAATTGGTTTAAAGATCTTCTCACTTGATTGGATATAAATACAAAAAAATCCATTGAACTCAAAAATGTGTTTTTCCTGATGTTATGTCACAGTAAATGCCTTTTAAACACTCACTGGCCACTTTATTGGGTACACACTAGGTTGGATCAACTTTGGCTATTCAATCACTATTTAATCTTTGCAGCGCAGAATCCACAAAGCACTGGAAACATTCCTCAGAAAGTTTGCTCCATATCAACATGAGAAAATCACACAGCTTTATCGGCACGTGCCTCGTCATGTTCAAGAAACCAGTCTGAGAGGATTCAAGGTTTATGACGCGGAGCGTTCTCCTGCTGGAAGTAGCATCAGAAGATGGGGACACTGTGGTCAATAAGGGATGGAGATGGTCTGAACAATACTCAGGGAGGCTGTGGCGGTGTTATGTTCAGCTGGTACTAATAGTCCAAAAATGTGCCATAAAATACCCCCCACACCATGACAACACCACCACCAGCCTGGACTGTAGATAAAAGGCGGGATCATTCATGCTTGTGTTGTTGACAACAAATTTTAACCCTACAATCCGAATGCTGCAGCAGAAATCGAGACTCAATAGACCAGGCAACACTTTTCCGAGGTTCCAATTCCAGTAGAGCAGCAGCTTCTGATATACTCAGTCACTTAAGTCACTTTTTATCCACGTTCTGATGCTTGGTTTAAACAACTGCAGCAGATTGTCTGCACCATGTCTACGTGAATAAATGCATCGAGTTGCTGCCGTGTGATTGGCTGATTAGAAATTTACGTTAACAAGCAGTTGGACAGGTGTCCCTAATAAAGTGGCCAGTATATATATAAACTAACCAGGGATCTGAAACACATCCTCGCTAGCCAAATGCTAATCAGTTTTTGCACCTATAGTTAATTTTCTTCAATGGACTTACCTGTTTCTCAAGTTTTCAGTTGTGAGCCGGGTTAAATCTGCGTTAATCAAATCAAAAATCTTAATCAATGACTGGTGCATAAAGTTTGAGATGACGACGAATACATTTATAACTTGCTTGTCGGAACAAAAATCTTGTGATGACATTTAGTAGTCATTAACCCTGTTTTTAATTAAGTAGAAATGACGCGACACACATATTGTTTTATTTTGATTTCAAATGTAGATGTAGGTTTTCTAATAGGTTATTAGCTTTGATATTTTTGGTTTTAAATTAACATTACAAGAGTTATGACACATTATTTGCGAGGTCAAATTAAAATGTAAGAAAATGTGCAATCGTCTTTCGGTTTTATTTTACATCCCCCGAACAGTGCCATCTAGTGGTGGAAAGAACCCTTGGAAGCACAAAACCTGTGAAAAACTTTTCACAATGTTTTTAACTTGTCTTTGCTTTTGGGGAGATTTAATTTTCTTTGATATTTGCAGTAAAAATAAAAGTCGTAAAAAGGGTCCCAGCCTTAAAGCAGTAATTAAATGTGGTCTGAGTTCATGTTCGATTAAAAATGTTCAATGTTTAAAGAAGAAATGAGTATTTATTTTACAATATATTGCACATTGAACACATCTTAGACCTCAAATGCAGTGTGCCAGACCTCATAAACTCAGGCCAACAAAAACTGCAACAGTTAGCAATGAGACATGACCTTGTGGGTTGCCAGATCCTCTTCGATCAATAGCACACATGCAGTGATAGAATGTAGATTTCAGCCACACACATGAATGACAGAGGTCACGTAGAGCTAAGCTCTCAGTCCTTGAAAAAGCTGCCAGGAGGATTTCCATCATGACACGGCCTCCCAAGAGGAGGCAATGAACCTTCCTTTGTTAACACGAATGGAATGGTGACAGAAAGGATGCTTCTGCAACATGAGAAGAGTTTTTCTAATCATTACCAGAAATTTCCAGCTTTTTCCAAAGTACAGTTCTCTACAAAATCCCAATTCTATGACAAGGCTGCAACATGAGCCACTGAGAGCTGGATTACATGATGCTAATGTCGAAGAAAAGTGCAACGAGAGCCGAGGGAAAATGGATCAATCAAGAACATCTCCACAACTCATAAACAAAGGGACGGGTTGCCAGGTACCCCAGCATCATCCTGTGTCTGTAGATACTGTGGGTCGAGAACTGTGACTAATGGGATATGTGAATGTGGGTTTGTAATGGGATTGGGGAGTGGGGGGTGATCTTTCATAAAGCCCGTGGGAGTGGGTTTGTGAGCCCCCTGGGGGTCTGCATGCATGATAAAACTGACACCAGTCACGCATCAGAGAGAACCTAGGTCCCGATGAAAGACAACGTGCACAAACTGTCCAAAACAGCAAAGATGTCGAGATGTTTCGTTCGTTGATTACCTACGTTTAATTAGAGCGCGTGAAAATAATGTGTACTCCGTGTACTTTACGAGGCACATGTTCACTGCAAAAACAAGCCTTTCCCACTTTAACAGCACACGGTAGCCTCCCTGCAGTGCAACAACCACGCTCTAGTTAAAACCCATTAATAAAACATAAAAACCACCCTCAAAGTTGCACACAGGACGTTTATGGAGCTTCCAGACATCCCTCCCAACCTGCAAGCCAGCAATAAAATCATGCCACCTCCGGAGCCTTGACCCCCTGGTACCTTTTTCTTGGGATCCCGGACTCTTTTTCTGCCTTTTTTCTTTTTGTCCTTCTCTTCCTCGGCGGCTGTAAGTTCCAGATCAGCTTTCTTCTTCAGCTGGGATGCTGCGTGTGCCATGATGCTCACGAGAGAAAGCCTCTCATGAAGTGAAGAGTCTCCCAGTCAATAAAGACTGAACGGCTCAGGCACGAGGAGGACGAGAAGAGGTAGAGGCGAGAGCACCTCTCTCAGACAGGGGATCAAATCACATGAGAGCGGGGAATGAGGTGAAGCTGGTTTCCATCTGGTGCTTTCTCTGGTGATCTACCTGCGCCCATCCTCTCTGTTCAGCCGTTCCGGGACAGAGCACGGAGGAGAGAGGGATGGGATGACGGAGAGGGAGGGAGAGAGGCAGAATGGGTGGAGGGCAGCTGGGGTGGAGAATCATACGTGTGTTTCCTTCGCCACCAGCTGGAAGTGTCTCGTGAGAGAAGAATGGGGGGGGGGTTTGGATTAACACGCCCTCACATGCATGTGTGCACACAAACACACGCTCGTGCCATCTTGAGATTTACCAGGAGCAATACGGACAGAATCTGATTCTTTTTGGCTGATTAAAAAAAAACATTTCTCACCCGCAAAGAAAGGTCTTGGTGATTTCTGCCCAAATGTTTTCTTTTGTGCAATTCATAGCTGCACTTGATGAAGACACAAAGATGTTTCCAATATTCTAGTCCAAAAGCTGTGCAACAACGACGCTTGCGGATATATAAATAATAATTACATAACAAATACAAAGTTAGCAAACAAACAAAAAAATGCAAATTTAATCAGTATTTGGATGCCGTCAAACCAGCATCACTTCTTACAGGAACACTCGCACACATCTATAGTCACACAGTAGAATCACCAGTGTAAAAAAGGCGGGGTAAAATATGAACAACTCCCAAAGTGTTGGATTAATAATACATACACTTTGCCAGGCTTTAAAAACTGCGGCAAAATGATGACTCCGCCCACAACAACTTCTACCATGGGGAGAGAGATGCCATTGTGAAGCGTAACACCTCTAAGTGTTCTTTTTTAGCACTCAACACTTCATCTTTTTACACCCAATAGATTGGGACCGGTGTGCGGTGTTGGATTGACACTGTGCAGGTGCATGATCCAGCCATCTAGGAGGCTTAAAACTTCAATAGGAACGGCTAAATTGTGCTACGAAACTGAGGTCGAAGGCTGAGCTCAGCAACAAGTCACAAGGTAGTTCTTCTGCATCAACATGGTCTCTCCCAGGGAAAAATTTCAAAGCGGACCGAGGCTTTCAAGACGTTCTGTTCAAGCTCTTTTGAAGAAGCACAAAGAAATAGTCTCCGCATCTGCACAAAGTCAGGATTTGGTCAGGATTAATGGCGTTCTCAATGGATATCCATTTCTCCATGCAATACCAATTCTCCAGCAGGACAATGACCCCAAACATGCAGACCATGTCATCAAGAACAATCTTCCTTGAAAAGAAGAACAAGAAGTTCTGAAAGTGATGGCTTCGACGGAGCCTTGATCAGTGTGTCTGGGATTCCATGAAGGGTGGGCGTGGTCTGCACGGACTTCTACGTTGAGTTTATTGAAAGCAGGTAATCGATTGAAATAACCTTTTGGTTACACTTTTTACTACACCTTTGTCACTCTCTGGGTCACCTGCTCCTAGTCTCCCTTAATTATTCCTCCTCACCTGCTCCTTGTTTTAAGTGCCTTTATATTCCCCCTTTTAAACCTCTAGACACCTATCCGAGTTGAGATCCAAAAACAATCCTGGATGTCGAGCGGTTTATTCTGTTCGTGCTGGTCACCGGGAGCTGTTTGACATAAATGTGGAGAACTGAGAGGATTTGTGACTAATGGTTTCTGTCCTGTTTCCTGTTGGACGTCACCACAGAGCAGCACTTTTGCATCCGAGTCACATGATCAAAAGAAACGGCTTTCGTCAGGCGTTCTCCTGGTGAAAAACAGAACCGATATGGCACTCTGAAACTCTTTTTTGATGATCGGTGTGTTTGAGGTGCGATTATGCTTCCTGTTAAACCTTCGAACGGCCTACGGCGGAGACAACCATAAGCCGTAAACTTGTGCACACAGAGACGAGGACCGGAGGCTCTGTGATCAGTCCGTTTTAGTTGAGAGTAGCGTCATATCCACTCGTCTTCTCCAGGAACTCAAGACAGAACACAACAAACCTCTTCTCTCTCTTTCCCTGATTGAAGTGATTTCTGTGACAATAATAGTTTTTCCACATCAATGCACTCAAGCTCCAACCCGGTGCGCTCAGTTTCAGTCACTTTTGTTGTTTACTGCAACTAAAAGAAATGTGAAAGAAGACGACACAGAGTGTCACATAAGAGGGTAGAGGTGCTGGCACTGGCCGATCGCACACAGAGGAACGAAAAATGCTTGACCCAGCTTTTGGCTGACTCTCATTGTTGTTGCATGCTTTCTAGATTTCCCTTGAGCCAGTTCTGTCATTGTCTAGACTTAGCTTCTACTTTCGTTTCATGTTGGACATCCTGAGACTATTCTGACACCATGACGAGCCGCTTTTGTTTTTTTTCAGTGAGTAAAGTCCAGTTTCCAGACAACCTTTAGCTAAAAACAAAACAGTATTTTGCAACAAATATTCAATGGCTTTTTGAGTAAAAATTAATCCTTCGTCATTTTAAACGCATTCAAGACAACGTAAGTAAATTATTTTACATATTCCATTGCCGTTTTGCATATTGCATTTTCCATAAAGATCCAGAAGGTTTATTTGTATGTATATACAGGCAATAATTATGTTAAAACACAATAAAAATTTGTATAATTTGATTGTATAACATTGTCGCAGGCGGTGATTGAGGTCCAGGGGTCTGCTGGTCTCTCCCACAGAGCTAACTGACCAAAACGCAGAAGACCATCCGGATTGGGCAAACATTGTGCTTGTTTTTAGGTGAGAAACTAAAAGCAAATCCTGTAGCTAACAGTGTGTGCACTCATTACTGGAAACAAGCTGGAGAAAAGAGGAGCAGACTGATCCTCAAACACAGAAAGATCTGCAGCAAAATCACGAAAACAAAACACTGAATCAGAATCGAGAAGGAAACCTCAGATTGCTCTGATTTCACATGTTCCCGCTCTGCTCTGTGCACCACCCGAGTCCATGATGGAGGACTGCAGAAGCTAAATATTAATGAAGTGACAGGCGAAGCAATGCAGTCGTTTTATTGGTTCATTTTACAAGAGCTTTGTCGTGATTGGCTGAGAAGTACCACGATGGAGAGCAGAAACACAGCAGCCATTGCCAAGAGAAAGACATTACGAGAGAATCACAGCCCGTCGAGAACTTACGAGGAGAATTCCTGGGCATGTTGCTGGGCAAATATCCTCCCCAAATGTTTCTGTTTCTTTAAGAGATGGACTGAGAGCAGGTTTTTAAGAATGGATTGAGTCACGGCTGTCAAGTGCAGATGAGAAGATACTTAAAAAATACTTGAATCATGACTGGAGCACAGAGTACACGGTTGCAAAGGCACAAAGCAGCAACGGACTAAAACCCACATGTTATTTCACAAACATCACATGGGTTTTATTCAAATTAAGTGAGAATGTCATTCTGCCATACTTGAACTTAAAGGTTACAACCATACAAATAGTTTAGTTACAAGTCATAATAGAACTCAGAAATCTCAGTTCCCACCCTTCCAACCGCACACGCAATGGCAGATTCATCTGACTCTAACCTCTTTCTGAATTCTACAATGCACAATACGGGCTCTTTAAGCGCCTTTAAGTTCCTTCATATAACCAAAGCTAACATCTCACACGCCTAGCTGAAATTTCTCGTATTTGAACTCAAAATCCAGTGGTGCTATCCATGAGAATGGATGAAAGAGTTTAAGCAGCGAAGAAACGACTTGAAGACGTTGAATAATGCATGATGAAACATTGAGCATTAGTGCTGGAACATGCAGAACAGTACAGCAGTGGAAACTACAGCGTGAACAAACACCTGAACAAATTCTAACTAATAACTAGATGGCTAAGGTTTGTACACAACCTTTGATGTTGGCTTGTTGTAGTGTGTTTAAAACTATTTTCTAAAATGTGCCTCTTGTGACCACTAGTGCTTTAGACTTTACCCATTTTTCAGTGATTTTCTTAGTTGAGCAATAGATCTTTTAAATTGGTTGCTAAGGTAAACAATCTAGTTGCTAGGGAGGAATTGATGATGTCATTAAAAGTTACACTTCTCACTCTGGGTGACATATACCAAGTCCCATGTGCCTAGCGTTTTCAGAAGTTGAGATATAGATCTGCTGATTTGGTTGCTAGGGTAAAAAGTTGAGTTGCAATGGAGTCAGTGACATAATATAATGCTCCCTGTGTCAATATGAGTAAAAAAAAAACAATTCCCATGTTTCTATCATTTAACAAAGCTGAAATATATTTCAGAAAATTTCGTCGCTAGGGTAAACAGTTTGGTTGTTAAGGAGCTAGTCAGTAATAAAAAAAATATTTTCCTAGGCTGAGATAGAGATAGGTCATATTGGTTGCTATGTTAAAAAATAATGTTCCCCAGGTCAATATGAGTAAAATAAATATATTAATAAATTGTTGTTGCCTTTTCCCATTTTCCCAAGTCAATTTTAAATATTTAACCCCTTCTAGAGGTTCTTAGTGTAAGGTACAGTTTTCCAATGTTCGACATAATGTTTTACAAATATTGTCTTAGTCAACCAAATGACACACGTGCATCTCTCGTAAAGTGATAATAACAGAAAGAAGCTCAGCTGAGCATCGTCCAGAGGGCTGAGACTAGCTGCATCTGCACATTTCACTGTAGCAGCTTTCAAAGTAGGTCAGACTGAGAAAGACTCTGAATAGAACACGTCCCGGGTAATTCTGTACATCCCTGTGCAGGTGTCTTTGAGCAATACAGGATGATTTAAACACATCATCTTTATTTGTGATAATTATATCTTCATCAACGTCACAACATAAAAACATCCCTGAAACCTATCATTGCAACATGACAAAGCATTAACTCAATGGTTCATTCCATGACATCACTACAACATCAGAGGCTCCACCCATCTGTGACTCATGCAACAGTGTTTTATATAAATCATTTCATCATGAGAAGAAACAAATGCTGCAAAGCTTATTTAAACATGAGCAGTAAATATCTGTAAGAACATTCAGGGTTTTCTTTTGAGAATGATCCAGAAGAAGCAGCACAATGCATCTCTGGCTCCCTCTGCTGGACTGTCAGAGAGTTGTTTCATAAATAGAGCGAGAAAGTCTTCACTTGCAGACCGCTGCGCGCTGATGTCATGCATTTGCCATCCACTTGCTTATGCGCATGCGCACGGTGTCAGAGTATATAAGTATATAAACGTGCCATAAACACCTGCTACCCGGCCGTTTGCCCCTTAACGTTTGACCCAATGACTCGTGGACTCTAACCCTAAACATAACCTAAATGTGGAGAAATCATGCATTGCGTCACAGCACTTCTGTCTGCACTACAGTTTGGTGAGAGTGAAAAATGCAAAAATACTTTATTGTATGCCAAAGAGTTAAATTTATGCTAATATGCAAAGTGTAAACCCTTGTTGTATTTTTGTCTTTTTTTTGTTTTGTATCTTTCTGTAAATTACTTTGCTCATATTTTGTGGATGTCTTGATGTTTATATGTTGTAGTTTTATATGTTGGCAATAATAAAAAAAACTGCACTACTTGAGAAGAACCGCTCACATAATTTCTGTCACAAAGGCTGTTATGAGCATTAGCAAGCAACACGACGGATGTAGGGAGCGACTCTTTAGTTAGTGAGTACAGATGATGCAGATAGTTGTGATTTATTCCTAAAGTATATTCCTTATAGCATTAAATTAGCTTGACTCTGGGCGTTTGATTTTCTCATATTTAGGGAGCGTCTCAAAAGTTACATAATGGTTTTGTCTTAAGATTTGTTTTTCATTAGCCCACTGTTTTGTGTATCTACAAGCTTCCTTTGGGGCTCAAGCTTGGTATTTTTAATGATTACAACACAATAATAGCCAAAAAGTGCATTTTTCACCACTCAACCCCCACTCAGACTATACTTAAAGGTTTCATGACATGTCGAGCCTTTAAGTGGCTTTTGTGGTGATTTATAAGAGTAGACTGAATCAAAAGTTGAATCATGGACATTCCAGAACAAAAAAAAACTGATGTTATTTGTGCCATTGATGGCGTCACATGAGTCAAATTGTCAAGGCCGGACAACGAGTCAAATGCCCGATTTCCCGGAAGGAAGTGATGTGCCATCCACAAAGTCACGTCTTATACCAGGATTCTTGCTCATAGAAATCAATCAAAACATGATAAAAATAGCATTGAATTCTTCAGCCCAAATAAAGGAGTCGACTGCATCCCTATGTGGGCCGGATTTGACCAGTGCGCCACCATCTGGTGATCGATGGGTGACATGATTGAGAAAAAGACCATGTTTACCATCTTTTTTCTTTTATAGATATTTCATATACCCTTTTTCCCATTATGAGATGATGAACTAGTAACTAGTCTAAACAGTACAGGAAGTGAATGGATCAAAAAGCAAACCAATCAATAAACCAAATATTCTACGGCCAATTCATTGTGATGTATATCCTTAAAAATTGACAAAAAATTTGCTAATGGAGCATAGGTCAAAACTACGCTCTAAAGCTTTATTTACTTCTATCAATTGATTCACTGATATTAATCAATAATTTTCATTAAACAAAAAAAAACACTTATTTTATGTTGAACTTTGTTTAAAGTCGTGTTTACTTGTTTGTTTTTGCAGTATATTTTGAGAATGTCACATTTTTTCTTTGACTGTGACTAATGTGAACAAATAAAATGTATTATTCATTTTTTATTATTATTTTTGCCTAAATTTGATATCTGGCACAATCCTAGAACAAAATCTTTAAAATAAAGAAAAACAGCTTATTATTGAAGTTGATATGCGTCTATTGATGAACACAACAGAAAGAAATTCTTACGAAAAGCAAAATAAAAAGTTTCTTATGATTTTTCAATTCTCAATTCAGAGAATTTCACCACTAGAGGGAACCAGCATCTCAACATAAACTTAAAAGCTCAATTAAAATAATAAAATAACGCCTAACCGGGAGTAAAATGATTATTAAACAAATCAACCACTTGAAAACAGAACAAGACAAAAGCATCCAACACATCCTGACCTCAATGGAGAGCAAGCTGAGGTGAGCGAAAGATCACAGAGAGGGGAATGACGGAAAGAAAAGCTTGATTAATGGGGCCCTCAGGGTTTCCGACAGTCATTAGATGTCTGGTTCAAATCTGGACGGATTAAGTCAACATAAGTCAAATAATCCGCCTGAGGAGACCTCTGTGAGAAGCATCAATCACTGTCCAAACTATACGCACTCCACAATGTAATAGCGCACCAGAAAAAAAGCTTACTGTATCTAGTCAGGTCCAGTCAGCACTATATGGTACATATTTGCCATGTAATAAATAACAAAACTAGCACAGTATTAATGAACAGAGCTCTAAATTAACATAGAGACTAAAATAATATAAAAGGAGCATTGAACTGGGATTCTGTATAAGGGCATTCAAAGAAAAAAAGATCAATTTTATCCTTAAAGGACTTTTCAAATAAACACACATTCTCATTTTGGAACCATTTCAGTCATTCTCCAGATCTTGTTACACCTAATTTAGCATTAGCTTAGCATCCACCCACTAGTGATGGGTAGTTTGGATCATTTTACCGATTCAGTCGAACATTTGAGTCGAACGAGAACGAATCTTTTTTCAAGGCATTTGTCTAAATATATTTAGCAAAATACCAATAAAAAAAACGTTGTGTGTCACTTCCTTAACACATCTACTATATACACAAAAGTGAATAACACAACAAATAAGACAAAAGTATAATGCTAGAAGAAAAATATAATTTCTTAAGAACTTCTTTAGTTAAGGCTACCTGTGTTAGTCTGGTTCACCTCACTTCTTGTCTGACAAGTCTCCTTACTCTCCCAAGCTACATATGTTACCTCACTCTGACTTTAACAAATGCAGTCTGGCCCGGGATGAGAAGTGATTAGTTCATTTTAGGGGTGTAACGGTTCACGGTATGTATTGAACCGTTTCGGTACGGCCTGTTCGGTTCGGGACACTTGCGTACCGTTTCGGTATTCGGTATTTTTATTAAATTATATAAATCTATTATTAGCGCGATATTAAGCGCAGCGGAACAATGTTCCTAGGCGAGTTTCCGCACGGACGCTATTGAGTGACGAGCACGAGCGCGAGTAGGAAAATGGAATCATATCAAAAGCGAAAGAGAAGCCAGAGCTTGAAGACCCTCCCACCTCACTACGGTCTCCTGTTTGGGAACACTTTGGCTTCTCTGTTAAAATACATAACGGGGATAGACGAGTGGATAAATTTAAAGTTGTATGCCGACATTGTTCCACGGAGATCGGGCAGGCAACACATCTAACATTTTCTACTGCTGGAGATATTGTCACTGCAACCAGATCTGTGCTCTCTTCAGAAAATGTGGATAGGTAATCTATCCTAACTAGTTGCAGTATTTCATTTTTTATTTAAAAAAATGTGTTTTTCTTTATAAAGAGTGCAATTCATTTAAAATATCACCCAAATGTGTCACTTTTATTTATTTTATGCAAGAATTCTACTGTGTATTGGCAGCTTTTCAAAATAAAGAATATGTAAGTTCTTATTGTTTTGTACCGAACCGAATGAACCGAACCGAACTCTCCAAGACACTGTACCGAACCGAATACGATTTTAGCGTACCGTTACACCCCTAGTTAATTTCCTTTAATTTTGTAATTTCTCCGTAATGTTCACCAATGCAGCATGAGCTAGAAAATCAAAAAGATTACCGGTAATTCTTTTTTTTCTTGAGTCTTTCAAGTCGTTCACAGCGTAAGGATTCAGTTAAAAGAGCTAATATTTTCAGTTTCTGGCTCATCACAAAAGATATGCTCTTTAAACCAGATCCTTACGTTCTGAACGACTTGGAAAACTCAAAAAAAGAACTCGGAAACAGAAAAGAACTTATCGGTTTACCAGTCTGACAGGTTAGCCCAGTAGTTATTGTTTTACAAGAAGGAAGTTTTCTTTTTTTTCTCTAAAAAATGTTATAAAATCAAAATAACCAGCATTGTTTCTACAGCATAATATAAGACCATGTCTTACCTTGTGGTTTGAGTTTACCATTTTTCCACAAGGCAAAATCGCAATAAAAAAAAATCTAAATATCAATCAAAGATGGCTTTAAGGTTATTCCTTTCAACAGTGTCTATAACGTCTGAGTTTCTTACTTCTGATAGAAAGCATGGCTCACTTCATCATTCACAAATCAGTCCAAGCATCTCACAGCGGTGACGGAGGAAATAAGAACGCTGCATGAATTATAAAAAGTCATTAAGATTGCAAGGCTGTAATTAACTTTTAGAATAAAGTTATCCGCTTATTTTCAGACTGGGACAAAATATGAGGAAGCGACGCAACAGGACTCCGAAAGAAAAACTCAGACTGCATGAAAGAGGCTGCTCAGAGCTTCCGGCCCATTAACCCAATTGCTTTAAGTATGTGTGTGTGTGTGTGTGTGCGCTTGGAGGCTCCCTGCCAGTTTTTGAAGTCCTGTCAACTGTATAGTTGACTTGAAAAGACATTTGCAAGCCATCTGCAATGGCTTTCTGGCTAAAAAAAGTGGGGTAAGATTTGATTTTAGCAGTATACGATTTATTCCAAAACAGCCCTCTGGTGAAAATACTACTCTTCCAGGTTAGTGTTTAGTTGTCTCATGCCAATATGAGTAACATAAACCATCCTCATGTCTCTATCTAGAGATATGTGAATTTGGTTGCTATGGAAAAAAATCTGGTTGCTATCGAGGAGTTGCATGGGTAAACACTTTGGTTGCTAGGGAGTTGTCACAAAAAAATTAAGTTATTACTATGATTAACATAAACAAACCGCACTTTTTACTCCATATTTTACCATTAAAACATTATTTAAATGTTTACAGCTGCCAGTGTTTGTACTGAAGCAGGGCTGGAACAAACTGGCCCTCCAGGAATGACTTTGCCCACCCCTGGCCTGGGGGTTCAAATACTTTTTGCACTGTGATTGGTATGCGATGCTCTCGCAAAGACTGATAACATCCACAAGTGTTCTCAGTTTGAGTTACAACTCTCCAAAGTTCGACCCCATGTTGGGTCAATGGAAAATTTCCCAATGTTTCTTTAGTGGTAACAGACTGATAACATATAGCAACCCCAGTCAGACCAGTTTGGATGTCTTGGCAAAGTTTGGTAGCTGTAGCTCGGGCAGTCAAGGTGGAGATGTATTTAGAATGTTCTGTCAGAAGCAAGATACTAATAATATCATTTTGGTGATTTTTACAAATAAACAAAACAATTCTCTTTATTTTGAGCTGTGAAGTCGATCGCCTGGAGTCTTGACTTCCATGCTACAAGAACCAGGTGCCAATTTTTCAAAACTAAAGCATTTTGTCTGTATTTGCCAGAAAGTGGAAATCCTTTTGTGTTCAGGGAGACGTCCAACATCTGTCACATCCATTGCCTGCGACATTTAGGAGTGCTTCATTTTTTCGACATGGTTTGTCACTCGCCTAAATCAGCGGTTGCGTTGATGTCAGAACACACAAAGACTAAGAAAACAGGACTGGACATTCAAGGTGTTGTCATGGCAACGTGACCCATCAGTGTTCATTAATAGGGGCAATCAGAAGACAAGCCTGAATCTCGAAGTACCTGATTATCAAATACCAAACTGTATAGAATGGCGGAATTCTGATCGCTGGAATATATAACGGTGTGAAAAAATGAACCTCCGTAGCCAAAAATAAACTGATTTGTGACAAATGTTTTTTTTTTTTAATCAGACTTTATAAGATTACAAAACATCACACTAAAACGACAAATGAATAAGAACCATGCACTAAAAGCTTAACATTTGTAACATGGAAATTAAAGAAATGTGCAAAAGATTCAGGCAGGTGTGAAACTTGTGGAAAACAAATAATTCTTCGCAAAATGGAAGTGTTAGAAAAGTACTTTCATTAGAGAAATCTAAATCAAATCAATTAATCACTTGGGCTGTGTGTTTGGTGTCATGTTCCCCATGATGGATAAGTGTCTGCTGTATTGGAGTTTGGAGGAAATGTTAAGAAAAGTGTGTTTATGGCTTTCAGAAGCAGCAGAAGTGGGAGCGGAGAGAGGGGCGTGTCTCTGTACCTGTTCCGATGGATAATAATTACTGCAGCATTCTCAAATCTTCATTATTAGACCCGGCATGTGCTAAAATAGCCAAAAAACCCAACTCTTTAATGAAGTGGAGGAGCGACACGTTCAGCGTATAATTTCAATCCCTTTTCCAGCAGCTGGAAAGAGATTCTTGAACAGCGGGTGTAGAACATAGCCATTGTGAAACCTAAACATACTGAACGCCATTGCGAAGAACGCGGAAGTAGTTAGTAATTAATTCCATTTGCAGAAATGAACTACCGGTACTTTCATTGGCTGACCACTGCATCTACGTTCCTCAACATAGCTTTGAAATCTGGGAGAGAGAGTCCTTGATGTTGTAAAAATTACACTCTTTTGTATCTGCGCTCTATTTTGCTGACTGTCCTTTACACACCAATGCATCTTTAATTTCAAGTACAAGAGCGCCAATGTGAACCGTACACACATACCAGAAAAAAATGCAGTGTATCAATGCGTCAGTTTACAACAAACGCTTTTTTTTTACTCAGTCCGTCAGTGTGATTGGTTCGTTTGGTCACATGTCTTCAGCTGACAAAGGCAGCAATGCTCGAGAAAAAAATTAGGAGCTGTACTCCCAGAGGGGCAGAAGTAAAATGCCGGTGTCCTGAAGTAAAGCCGGGTCCCTTCAGACTGCAGGAAATCGTGCACCTGAAACCGGCTTAAGATGAGTTGATTGGGTTTATATTTACAGATGAGCAATCACTCATCCTCTTCTCAATAAATACGTCTCATGCAGAGTGGATTGCCTCTGCGCCACCGTGTGGCATGAAGTGAATTGCAGTTCATGAAAATGCCATTGATTCTTCAGGAGAGGGTCTGTGCAGATGAGATGACGATGCAGCCGCTGCAGTACAGCAGAGCATAGACGTGTAAAGGCATTTTACCCTCCTCTTTGTGGCAGAATTTGGATTTTGTGACGGCCCGGACTTTGCGTTAGCCTTTTGTTTATTTATTTAAAGTTCTAGGTGGAGCTGTTAATTGTGCTGATGGATGACACCTGGGCCCGGAGTCTCTCCACAGGATCAACATCCTTCCAGCACTCTCTTGATTCTTTTCAAGCTGCGCGTCTGCTCCCGCGATCTGTGGCTGAGCTAGCATTGGCTGTCGCTACCCTGACGTGGACTGGCGTGGGCTAGGACGCTCACCACCTCGTTACCTTTTTGTTATGTCTGCTGGTGTTTACGTTTGTTTGTACCTATGAGTTCTAGAATTAATTATTATTATTGTGGTCAAACTTTCGTTTTCGCCTTTTTCTCATGATCGTTGAGCCAGGCCACGAAAATGTTCCTTACCCAATTTTAATCCTCCTACACAGCTGTTCCTGTTACAGTTCATGACTGGGTTTCAATCTACATGTTACAATGATGATCATCGTTTAATAATCCTTTAAGAATATACGTGCAGCTATAAAAATTGATGCTGGTTTGAGGACTTCCGATCAACGATTTCTATTTTGTTCAATCACTGGTTTTCAATCATTATTGATATTTCTGAAAGCATTCTCTGTATACATCATCTTCACACCTGCATAAAAGTTTTGCCCATGTTCTCACTTGTCTTTGATCAAAGGCTGTGCAGCATAATAGAAGAGTAAGAGATCACCCTCTTCCATCCCCCGTTAATCATGGCAGGGTTTTCTGCATCTGCTCTTAGCCCTTACACCGCGGCCTTTTATTGCAGCTTTCCAAAAGCGAGTTGAAATATAGGCCATCATTAACAAAGGCACTGCAGAAAGTACATCTATCAAGCAAAGATTTAGTCGGCTAAAATGGAATTAGACGTTATGCAGCACTGCTGCTGAGCTAACACTCAATACAGCCAGATTAGCTAAAAAGCAAAATGAATGAGCCGCTAGGCTAATCTGCTGATGTAGACACACTGGACCTAAGAAACAGCCACTGCACAATCTCATCAACCGCTTTGGTTTGTTTTATACCCCTGATGGATATACGATGGAGCAGTACGTTGTTGTATATTAATAATAAATCTCTAAGCCACGTGCAGTGTGCGTCAGATAAGCAGCGGTCACAAGTAAAGTGTTAGCAGTTAGCTTTCACATGCCCTCTTTAGTGTTGTCATGTCCACTTACATAACGTCTGAAGAACCCCATCACTCACTTGTTTCTCTGATCATGTCAACACTTAGACCGTTTTTAACTTCAAGCCGACCCCATTTTTCTGACTACAGCCTGTCTGCACGCGTTACATTACACAGCAGTCAACGTCAAAAAATTGTCATCAAGGGGTCATGAACTGCAGTAAAAAAATAGCTTGATCTTATGACAAATAAGAACTGATTAAAAGAACATTAAAAAATCTGTATTTCTATAGGATCCCTCCAAAACCTATGATTAGCCTATCATCTTTGCCCACATTCGCACCCACTTGGAAAGAACCTTTATGGGGATATATGACGATCAATTCAACTTATATGCAGCATATATATTGTAGGAAACTCAGAATCGAAGAGCAGGAGATTTTGGGGTGACAAAACATGTTTAATGTTCAAAATCCTTCAATACAGCAAACTAAAACATTCTTTCTTTGTATCTTAAACTCTGGAAACCTTTGGGGGCTGCGGACCAGACCGGATGCCGCGAAAGTCACAGGGAGCCAAAGGAGTCCACCAAGTCTGCAGTGACGCTCCCTGAGAGAGCAACACCATAGAGACGGCCTCATCAAGACCAGAGCCCGGGAAGAATGCCAGAGAAACCAGCAACGTCAAGATCCCAGACCTCGGATCTGGAATCACACACACGTCACAGGACTAAGAGGGGTGAGGGAACCCCGGAACTATCTCCCAGCGTGCTACCCGGAGCATGCGCCTGCCTGGCCTGCTCACCACCATCTGCCACCGAGTGCTGAGTGGCGCCTCACAAATAAAACACCCTGAGAGGCTTTGAACAATGTTGGTGTTGCCACCCGCTACAGTTACAAATACTAAATGTGTTTTTCCAACAAAAGCCAAGTTCAAGATGCAATAACTAAAAAATGGTACAGTAAAATATTCCTATTATTAAGATTCTGACAGTCAATAATACATGATATAATAATGTACAGGTGTTTTTAACTAAAATATATATATTTTTATGGTGGACCAGCATTAATAAGAAGCTGGATTCAGCTCGAATGTACATAACTTTATAATTAAAAAAATATTTCTAATTATAATATACACACAGATGATTTATTATTCATTATTTTGTGATCATACATGATAACGGTGCCATCTTCTGGCAGTTGGTGCCCTATGAAAACATCGTACTTTGCATGTCGGGGGCAGCGCTACTGAACATACAAGCCCAGTATGTTACATACAAGATTGGCATAGCATGTAATTGGCAAGTTATGGAACTTAACCATTGTAATAAAATGTGAGAGAAGATGTAAAGGATAGAATTCACAGTCAGCCTTGCATTATATATACAACGTGCAGGGACGAATAACCACCTGACGTGCAGCAGATAATATTATAATATTATAAATATATAATGCATGCATGAGCAACGATCATCCTGTTTATCCTGATTATCCCATTGCCAACACAAAAATTGCCAACTTATTAATATATCTGGCTGTAATGAATGGAATTGAAGTTAGTTAATGTTAGCTCACAAATTATCACACACAAAAAATAGTTCAGTGGATTTTTTTTATTTGGGGATTTGGATCTCCTGAACTGTTACACCAATGTACATAATTTTACCATAGCCTATAATTTTACAGCTTCTGTGCATCTTTATATCGTGTTATTTTGTTATTAGCATACAGATAGAGCATGTAATGTCGACTCACTGTGTTTCGGAGCATTTTCACTCACTTGGAGCATTTTTGTCATTACACATTACATTTACGTATTTGGCATTTTATCTAAGCGACTTACTTTTGAATGAATGAACACATTTTTTTTTTTACTTAAAAGCTTGAATGCTGTGTTTCGGACCAATAGTTTGAAAGAAAAGACAAAAAAAAACTAACACATGTCCACATTTCAACTCAAGATATTCCGGACAAAATTATGAAAATGTTTAATCTTGGTATGCAAAATTTTATTTGAAAAGTCAATAAATAATCCTTAACAAATAATGTACAACTTTTACGTTTCACTGAAGTAAATTTGTAATGAAATATATATTAAGAAGTGGGCGTATTTGCTAAGAAGTGGGCCTTAAGAGAATTTAGCCATAGAACTTAGCACAATTATTGACTATAAAACTATGGATGCAATGTCAGTCCTGAAGGTATCTGAAGGGGGATTTTGAAACCAAGAGTGTGCTAATGAAAAGAAGCTAATATAGCCTAGCATAGGCCTACATGTCAAAGCAAGTGCAGGAAGCTAGATCCGCAAAATTATCACAGCAAACCTAACTAACTGAGGACAATGTGTTGTGCTAATGTGGTGTAGTGAAGCTAACATGAAGTTAGCAGAGCCAAGCAAACATACTGAAGCTAATGTAGTGTAGCTAATATAACAAAGCAAATATAATGTAGCGAATGTAATATAAAGAAGCAAATACAGCAAAGCTAACAAATTATAGCTAATGCATCCAATTTTACATACCATAGCTAATGCTAGTGCAGCATAGCTGACACAGAAAAGCTAGCATAGCAAAGCTAACACAGCAAAGCTAACAAAGTAAAGCTAACAAAGTAAAGCTAATATAGGGATGCTACAAAACGTTTGTGAAGCTGTAACATGAGATATCTTAACATAGAAAATAATTGATGTTGGGAAGTTAAAGCAGTGAAGCTTCCTTAGTAAAGCTATGCAAAATACTTTATCATTATGAAGAGTTGTGTAGCTAATATAGCACTGTGTAATGTACAGCTTAACGTAATATAATTTAACATAAAGCATTACTGAGCTTGAGTATTAATTAAGCTTAAATTACCTGGATTTTATTTCAGGTCAACACTAAAAAATAGAGCTATTTACTAAAATTATATTGCCTTTTATTTAAATATTAAAAAAACACAATACATTTGTAAATGAGTGATGATGTCCTGGGTGTACCCATACAAAAAGGACGTTAAAGAAATATCAGGAACTACAACCATGAACAGCATCATTAAGAAGGTCTGAATAAAACTGAAAAAAATCTAATTATTTAAATTCTCCTAATACAGTATGTGTTTTTCAGCCTTGCTGCTCTTTGGGGTGAGGTCAGAAAGCCGAATTTAATATTTAAAATGAAACCCTGACACACACACTGAGCTGTGCAGCATTGCTTGCGCGATAATGACGAATCTAAAGAATCAGCACAAGTACAGTAAAAATCACACCTCACCGACTCCATCAGCTTTTCAATAAATGATTTCGGTTTCAGTCATGGAGTATTAATGCCACACAAACAGTAAAAAAGTGCTTTCTTTTTCTGTCCTTAGAGTTCTTCCTTAGAAGGTTAAGCTTCAGCAAAGTCAGTCAGATGTAAAATGAAACAGAATTTGAATATAATGCAAATCAATTTACTTTATTTTTTACTTGTTTATTTCACTAAATTAAAGTGGATATATGTAGGGGAAGTATTGGGATGCTAAAGTGGCACTATATAATGTCACTTATAAAGTGATATATTCTAAAGTAATGCAGTGTAGCACGTCTTAACGTAGCATAACATAGTCTAGTGCAGGGGTCACCAACCTTTTTGAAACCGAGAGCTACTTCCTGGGTACTGATTAATGCAAAGGGCTACCACTTTGATACACTCTTCTAAATTTATTAATAATATAGGATATTCATCTCTGCAAAGACACTGATCATGTGAATTATTTCTCACACTGAATATGAATTAAATTAATTAACAAGGTAGTAAACAAATAAATATTTAAATGCAACACTTTATATTTATGATTTGTCTTAGTGCAAGTGTTATTTAAATTGAAAAAATATATACAAGTTCAAAACATGTCCAATGTACAAATAATAAATCATTTAAATACAAAAAGTGACCTAGGATAATTTTTTTTATATATTGTCACATCAAGCTTACGTGCAAGTGTCATTTAAACAAGAACAGCAATCATATTAAATTAGATTCAGCTCACTGGAAAGTGGCGCTATTTGAGCTATTTTTAAAACAGGTGGCGGGCGACTCATGTGGTCCTCACGGGCGACAAGGTGCCCACGGGCACCGGCTTGGAGACCCCTGGTCTAGTGTAAGTTAACGTAGCATAGTACAACATGACGTAATGTAGCATAGCATTGCATAGTGTAGTATTACATAGCATAGGGTACTGTTTTGGTTTTTAATGTAGCATAGACTAAGTTAGCATAGCTTAGTGTAACACGACAACGTAACACAGCACAGTGTCGTGAAATGTAGTAAAGAATTATGCAGTGAACCTTTGCGTAATGAAGAATAGTGTAATTTAACATAGTTTAATGTAGCATAGAATCGTATAGTGTAGCGTAACATGGCAAAGGGTAACAAAGTGTACCATATCATTACATAATGTAGCATAATGAAATATAATGCAACATAGCATAGTATAGCATGGCATGACAGAGTGCAACATAGCCATTTTGTTTCTTAGCATAACGTAGCATAGTATAAAATGACGTTACGTAGCATAGCATAACTTGACATAAGGTAATAGCGTATAGGCATAGTATAGTGTAATGTAGCACAGATTTATGCAGTTAACCTTTGCTAATGTAATCTAAAATAGTGTAATTCAACAAAGCATGGTGTAATGTAGCATAGCTTCTTATAGTGTAGCGTTACATAGAGTAACATAATGTGTACCATTTCGTTGCATAGTCTAGTGTAACCTAATGTAGGAAAACTTATTGTAGCATAGCAAAACAAAGCTTAGCATAGAGCAACATAGCATAGCATAGAGGAATGTAGCATAGCATAACATTTTGTAACACAGCATTACACAGTAAACCTTTGCTAACATAATGTAGAATAGTGTAAATCATTTCATAGCGTAGTCTCAGTGTAATGTAGGACAGCATAATATAGGATAGCATAGTGTAGTACAGCGGAACGCAGCAAAGCATAACATAACATAGTGTAGTGTAATGTAGCATAGGAGTATGCATTAAACCTTTGCTAACATAATGTAGAATAGTTTATTGTATATAGCATAATGTAATATAGCATAGCATCACATATAGTAGTGTATCACGACATAGTCCACCATTTCGTAGCACAGTCTCAGTATAATGAAGCACAGCGTAACATAGGTCAGTGTAACGTAGCACAGCGTAACATAGCACCGCAGAATGTAGGATAGTGGAGCTTAGCATAGCGGAAAGTAGCATAAAATAGCATAGTGTAATATAGCAGAGTAGTGTAACACAGCATAGTGTACCCTAGTATACCATTTCGTAGCACAGTCTCAGTGTAACATTGAACAGCGTATGTAGCACAGCGTAACGTATCCCAGCGTAACATAGCACAGCGGAACAGAGCACAGCATAATGTAGGATAGTGGAACATAGCATAGCGGAACGTAGCATAACATAGCATAATGTAATGTAATGTAGCACAGCATTACGTAGTGAACCTTTAGTAACGTAATGTAGAATAGTGTACCTTAACTATATAAAGAACCTTAACTATATAAAGTTTTACACACAAATATTCTAACTGGTTATCACATTTGAAACAATTTAATGTAATGGTCATAAGTATTCAAATGGAGAATTCCAATAGACATTGAATCTAATGTAAATCAAATTACTTTAGGACAGATATACACACAAGTGAATGCTTCAAGCATCTGTCAAATATTGCTAAACTACAGTGTATCTCCTTACTGGAAACAGCGAGCACCCTACAGAAACTGTGTTGAGAACTTAATGTTCACTAAAGCAATAAAGCCTGTGCTGAGTCAGCTGCTGAAAAGTTATCTGTGAAAAGAGCAAAACATCCCGTTTTGCTTACTCCTGACATTTTTACCCAATAAAGTGAAGGAGCTATACCTAAGAAAAATAGCTCACTGCTACAGTAAGCAATTCGTCCCCTTAAGGATGAAAGGGAAATAACAAGAATCATACATTAATGGGAATAAAAATGTAAGCACTGACATTGATGCATGTGATAGCAGGAAAGCTCTTACAGCAAGGGTCCCTGATTTATTTCTCACAGGCGAGGCTACAAATAGTAAAATTGGTAAGATTAAAATATTATATAACATGCACTGCGATGGACTGGCGACCTGTACCCCCCCCCCCTCCCCCAATGTGCGCTGGAGATCCCCGTCACCCCAAAAGGGAATAAGCAGGTTGGAAAATAAATGGATTTTGGTGCATTTCTAGTGTAACCTAACACAGGACAGGTAATATAGCATATCTGAACTTAGCTTAGCATAGTGGAACGTAGCATAGCATAACATGACAAGAGCCAGAACGCAAAGTAAAATAGGTAAAATGAAAATATTAATTTACTAAAAAATCTGGAAAACTAGGGATGCACTCCACTTCATTTACATACACCTTGTAAAGTTGTAGCTTAACATAACCCCGAAACTCATGATACTACAAAAAAAAAACTACATTTTGTGGCGAATTACAACGCTGTATAGGAGCAATCCGCTACCTACTGTAAAGGAGTGTGCAAAGTAACAACAGATTATGTAGAACTTTTTATAAATTTTATTGAACTAATGCAAATTATTAGGGCTTGAGCACCGAAGGTGTGTACAACCCTTTTGTATTTGGTCGAGGTAATATTGATTTGCTGGTTTTGACAAATTTTAGAGTGTTTAAAGTGCTTGAAAAGGCACCAAATTGTGCACACACATCAGAGCTGGTGAGAATTGACATCTGATAGGGGTTCGAAAGGGGGTGTAGTGTGGGTGTAACGCATTCAGCATATGGTGCAGTTTGTCATTGGTGAATAAACATGTATGTTTATAAACATAAACATAGTAACTGATATCAGGGCTCTAGACTAACTTTTTGCACTGGTTGCACTGGTGCGCCTAAATTTTTTTCTTAGGTGCACCAGCACAAAAGTTAGGTGCACCCAAATTTTCAACCGCATCACATTTAACACCCCATTTTCACAAGTTCACTTTTTTTAGTTATCTATTTATTTATTTTTTTTAAATCACTGTCCATAGACAATATTGACTTGTAAATGATTAACTAACAACCTGGTCAATATAAAGTTCTTTATTTGAAGCACAATTCTACAAGAAAGGTAACTAAAACTTACTGAAAAGGTGTTTAAAGTGCTTTACTGAGCTGAAATTTAAACTTTAAACTAATTTTGGTCCCTAAGAGCAGCAAATACAAATAAAAACGATAATACCATTTACTACCCAGATCAAGAGTTTATAATGCAGCCTATTTATTTATTTTTTCATTTTTAAGTGTCAGAATATTATGGTTAATGCAGTAACGAGACGGTAGGCATATTATTGACATAGGCTCCATGACATGACATGGCTTACCTTGGGCATGAGCATGCTCGACCTCAATGTGTTCAATAAGTATATTCATCGGTCTTCCTTTCTGCAAGATACAACCGTACACAATGATGCATTCCTTTGTGCCGATATATGTGCCTCCGTCGATCAGGAATTCCATGTACGCACTGTTCGCAATTTGCACAGACGTCTTTTATTTTTCAATGTATCTGCGATGACTTCTATAAATTGGGTGCGCGCGACATCATTGCTGTACGTCGGGTTTACGTTCAAGCCATTTTTCTTCATAAGAATTATTTCGGACTTGAATTTAGTGAAGGGTAGTTCTTCTTTTGCAATATTGTAGGCAACGTAAAACTTAATTATCATCTCGGCCTCGTCTGATCTGTTTGCAGCTGCCTGCCGCTGTAAAGGTACGTTCACATCGAACGCGGTTCGCGCGGTAAGCGCGGAGGGTTTCCATGTTAAGTCAATGCAAAGACGCGTTTGCGCGCGTCTGAGGCTTCAGCGGCGCGGTAAACGCGAATTGAGCGGCGCGCTTGCCGCGATAGGCGCGTATTGAGCCGCATGAATGGGTGATACGCGTGTTGTGAGCCGCGCGCAGGAGGCGGACCGGCCGTAGACGGAGTTTCGTTTTTTTTCCCCCTCGAACGACGGGTCGCACCGGTGCAACCTTTGATTTTTTTTTAGTCGCACCATTGAGAAATTAGGTCGCATATGTGACCAAATTGGTCGCACTCTAGAGTCCTGGATATGGATCGTGTTCACAACAGAAAGTTCCGATTTTGCAAAAACAGAGGGCACTTTTGCATATGTCATACTTACAAACTCCTCCTAGAGATTTAATCTGTTAATCTCCAAACTCCCTCAGTCTTATCCTAAGGCATATGGGATGTTAAACTGCCAAGCCTTTCTGACGTTAAACTAAGTGCACACGGTGGCCATTGAAAGTCGAAATTTTGCCATAAACAGGAAGTTGTAAATGACTCAACCAAACAATGCCCAATCCGGTTCAAATTTGTCATGCGTGTTAAGAGACCATGTCTCAACAAATATAAATAGCAACCTACATTGTCAGTTATAGCACCACCTAGGGCCAATGTGGTGGTATTAAATTTTTTGCTGTTTTATACTACTATTTTAGACTGTGTTTCAACGACCTACAAAAAAGTCGATTGGACCGAATTTCCAAAAAAAAGCCAGTTATTTTTTTTTTATTATTTTCGTGTAAATTTTAGTAGTTTTAGGTCTTTTACTTTAATAAACTCCCCCTAGAGAGTTTTTTTTTATCATCATCAAACTCTGGCAGTCTCATCTTAAGGATTTTGCAATTGAAATAGCTTTTTTCAGCTAAATTTCGATTTTTGGAAGTTGTTTTATAATGGCTGTACAATTTCCCATGTGTGTTAAGCGTCTATGTCTGAACACATTTATGTAGCAGTCTATGGTGTCAGTTGTAGCGCAACACAGTGGCCTGTTGTTTTTCTGCTCTTATTTGAAATTTGGGTCACTTGCATAAGGGAAACAAGACCTACAAATGCATGTTTTACCATTTGTCTTCATTTATAAATTTGAGCATATATGGAAACTCTCAAAAGAAGCCTGATGTGGTTTAAATGCATTTTACGAGTCCACCACCAGGACCTGCCATGTAGTAAGCATAGGGTGGCGAGTATGAACGTACAAGGCAAGCTGTCCGATCGTGGAAGGTTTCCACGTTATAATCCCCAGTGAGGGGAAGAGGTGGATGGTGGGTGAAGCTTGCACTAAGTCAAAAAGAGGAAGGCAGGACAAGCTTAAATAATGGAGTGAGTGATGGCTTGATTGAGAGCAGCTGATGGAATCCCCCAATTTTTCCTCCTGAAACTTGTTTACCAAAAATCACTTTTGTGCAACTTTTTACCATTTAAAATGTAAAGTTCACAGCTGAGACACTTCTGTATTTAGAAAAGACTTTAGCACTTTCTTTGGATATTTTTGCATCAACTTAATGTAAATTCTTAAAATATGGGATGTCCAAAATTGCACCAAAGTGGGTAAAAAAGTAAAACAATGCTCAGCTGGGTCACAAAGAGTTAAACCGCTGTGATGATGCCTTTCATTCCTCATCCCCAGAGAATGAATTCACTCTCACCAAACATTTTTTAGATATTTATTAGAGAGAAGGAGCCACAATAAAAGTGTTCAATGCAAAATATACTTACCTGGGTTCCCCCTGTGAATGGTTTCTCCCAATTAGCCCAGACTTAGCCCTTTAAAGTTTAGTTATTTCATTTTTTTGCCATCACGCAAAAGTTTAATTTTTGTTTAATAGCACAGTTTTTGGATGTAGGTGTGTTTGTTTCATACATTTATCTTTTATTTTGGTGCCTGGTGAAAGAAACTCCTGCCTCCACCTCATCTTACTAGAGCCTCTGGCCCTCTTTCACACTATGACAACCACTAAAAAAGCGTTTCATGATTTAAAAGTGCACCCAGCAATAATGAACTACTCCTCCTGTATATTAATCTGTATTTACAGCACTACACTATTTAAATTCTCTTATTTATATTCAGTGTCTAGTCTTTATACAAGAGAGCATTCACACTGAATCTCCAAACGAACAGAATCTCCATTGTTTCCTACCAGTAAATACATTCACTGGCCTTTGTTCAAAGATAGCAGTGGACACCTCCGTCCCAGCCAGTTTTATACAGTAGTGTAATTTCGCTTGTTCAATATACATTTATTTCTTTTAGTGGGAAAAGGAGAGAATGTCTCGATTTCTTGATCCAAAAAACTCCCAATGCAAACACATTTTATGCAAATGAGTCACACAAGCTCATATTTTCTTGACTGAAATCAAAAAATAAACTGACAATCTTTATAAAATGACTTACCATGTTTAATTCCAAGCCCTTCCATGACTGCGTTTGCTATGAACCGTTCAACACATCTGGTGCTAGTGGGAACTGTTTATCCTGACGGGGGGTTTGTTTCACGATTCATCCTACTTAGTGTACATATGGACTCAAGTGAAGAGTTATCTTGACACCAGGACATGCCGTAAGCAGATAAACAACTTAGTATAACGCTAAGAAGGTATTAGCCTGCATAAGCAAGCTAAGGGGGCGCTATGTTCGCAGGCCTCCAAGGAGAGCAGGTGTCTGGGTGTGTGCTGTGTAGCACAACAGGAACTCCCAGGAGGGGGACGGATGTTGTGGAAAGAAACACACTAGAGTTGGTATCGCTGCTCCATGGGCGAGGTCAGTGCCACTCGCCTGCTGGGACTCTGCCAAAGATCTCCTAGGCAACTGACATGAGCTACAAATAGAATAACACAAATGCATACACACTCAGTCTAGGAAGAAGAGGTCATCTCAGTCTTCAAATCTGTACCTAACTGAAATCAATGATTTCAAACAGTGTGTAACTTTCAAAGAAAGAAAGCACAATTGCTTTTCTAAAATATAAACCAAAGACAAACCTAATCTGTGTTTCTGGATGCTCAATTATATCAGATACTTTACAAATATGAGCAACTCCACAAAGATTCCTTCTGTGTTTGAATTACTATGTTGCCATACAGTTACCTCAACCTTTCTACAAATGTTGTGTGACGCTCACTTAAACAGAGGTTCTACATGACAAAATATAATCATGTTAATGCATTTAGAACTTTCACTGAGCACCTCTTCAAAACAACAAGCCACATGTTCCACAAGACCGCTACAAATATGTAAATGATGCAGATAACACCTCTGCTGTCATGGCAACACGGCATGAGCCAGCTTCAGGGGCGAGAGAGAGCAGATGTTCATAAGTGAGATGTGTTGCCACGGGAGAGACATGATGAGAAGTTATGAAACAGTGGAGGTGCAAATGGAATTGACCCACATTCCACATCAGACTCTCACACTCCAGAATAAAAAAAAAATCACTGTTTTCTGGAGCTCAGAGGATAAAAAGGATTCTCAACTGAACCTCGAGCAGTTTAGCCAAAAGTTCCTGATGTGTCTGTGTGGATACAATAATTTGTTATTAGCTTGTAATCGCCTACGTTTACACTGCTCTGAGATAAGGAGACTCACACCCACATGCAAATGCAACTGTGACTAAAATACATCAAAGAATAAGCTACTGGGTTGTGGAGATAATTCTACAATAGTCAGAATAAATCTTTTTTTTTTACAAATAATCATTTTAAGGATTGGATCCTACTGAGAAAAGAAGTCAGTTTGGCTCCAAATATTATTAATTAATTAAGCTTCCTTTAAAAAAAATTGCATAAACAACATAGTAATAAAAAAACAACCAACAAAGCATTGATAAATGCATTAAGAAGCTTTTTAAAAAAAAAAACCACGCAGCCACGTTAAGTCATCCTGGCTTAAAACGAATATGGAAGTACACAAATTAATTAATTAATTAATTAATTAATGAAAATGTTTTCTTTCTCATTTTGGACATTTTATATTGTTTTGCTATCATCGAGAGGATATTATACTTTTTCGACAAATAACAAAAATATACTTTTCAACATTTCAATTCGAAATTCACAACTCTGCGTGTGTGGCTCACACAACAATCATACTTTTCTGACATAAACTCACGATTATCTGAAAACAATTTCGTGTTGTGTCAGTAGAAGCACTCTTAAATGCGCTAATAATGTAAACAAAACATGTTTAATGATGTTCAACATGCTGTTGATGCAATTTAATTTTATAAGTGATGGGTAAGGTAAATGTTTGTGAGTATAGGCTTGTATACGAGCACGGTTGAGGATGAGAGAGAGTGTGTGTGTGGGGGGGGGGGGTGTTTGTGTGTGTGTGTGTGTGTGTGCTTGCGTGCGTGTGTGTGTGTGTGTGTGTGCGTGCGTTCGTGCGTGCGTGTGTGTGAAAACTGACAACATTCAGCCAGCACAGTCGGGTCAGGTCTGTTTGGCTTCAAACACTATTGGTTAATGCAGTTTCTTTTAGATAAATTACAACATATTAATTATAGAAAACAACCAACACAACATTGATAAATGTATAAAGAAGCTATATCCTTTATAGGTGAAGCTTTGCTTCTCACCAATTGTTTGGCAAAAGCAACTATATTAACAGCCACACGCTTTTTTTAACCTGCTCCACACTGCCCTCTTAAGGACAGTGCGGAAAAGGCCTTTTTGAGCGACCTTACCCAATGTATACCCACAAATGCTACCTCTCAACACTGCCCTGTCCTCACCTCGTCTATGTCTGTGGCCAGAGGGGTCTTATTTCACTGCATGTAATAGTGTATGTGACAAATAAATGTTATTTCATTCATTCATTCATTCACGTCGAGTCATCTGGGCTTAGAGTCAGAGCCACCCACTTAATTAACAAATGGAAATACATAAATAAATAAACACAGAAGTGTTAAAAAGTAGAAAATATACATCATTTTACTTACAATAATTAAAAATGTTTTTTTTTCTGAAATATATTTATCTAAGCATTTATTTATTTCCATGCATTTTTTTTATTTATTTAAACTTAAGTGACTTTGGTCCTGTTTATTACATATTTTCCTGTCATTTGTTAATGATTGCACTATATTGATAACTATATCAGCAGAGCTCCAGCTTGAAGTAACTTCGACTTGTAGATGCACCGTAAGGCTCATTGTGTACGTCAAGCTAGCTGATCTAATGCTTAGTCAGTTAGCATTAGCTTGATTTGAAAAGCCATGAGCAGATTCAGACACAGCACTTTACTTGTGTGGAGAGGCTTCTAATTTTGTTAGGAGCCCTGGAGCTCCAGTCTCTTGAAGGATGCTGTGACTGAAACTAATCTGAGAGAGCAAGTTCTGTCCGTGTTAGCCGAACACTTGCAGCTAATGCTAAGATAAATAACCAGACTGACAGGGATTAGAGGGTTTCCTAATGAAACTAGTAGAGTAAGAGATCACTTTTATCACTGTGTCGCAGAGGCAATTAGATTCAGGTTGCCAATGTCAGCATCTTGAACAATTCTCTTGAGTGTACTAGCGAAAATGCTCAGTTCACATTTAATGCTATATAGCCACTTCCTCCAGTTCTGTCCTAAAAAATGGCCAGTTCTTCTACTGGAGACAGCCAAGTTTACTGCAATCCAGAAAGTGAGAGTTCTGACAGATTATACATTTAGATAATTGTCCATTTCACAACTAATTTATACTTTTCTTATCTTATGATCCCAGCATACACATTAGCAGTTTGTAGATTGTTAACTGCTCTGTTTTCTGGGTTATTTTGCCATTAATATCCTCCTGTTTTCCTGACTGTTTCTTGATACAACTGGAGCTCTTCCTCATGACATGCACCTGAGGGTAAAAAGAGCCATGCAAGTCTCTGTCAGCGTTCTCAAGAGGATTTCTTCAAAAGGCCACTTGGCTGTATTGTCTTATCTTTCCAGAAGAGAAGGTCAGTCATTCAGCTCTTGACCTTTAAAGCAACATAAACCCATATTTGTGAGATTATAGACTGAGGAATAAACATGGCATAATCAGGACATAGTTTTCTTTTTTTTTCATTTTCAAGCCATAGTTTTCCGTGTTTTCTCAGACAAATCAATTTAAAAAACTAACGTTGACTCAATCCCAAATTAAGTTCCATCCTACAGTAAAAAGGCTCATTCATGCTCCTCAGATGTCAGCTGGTTCACGCCCCCCTGACTCTCCATGATCGATTCCTGCCACCCAGGATCTCCTGAGCTTCTTGCTGTGTCCCTTCTGGGGTTCTTACATTTCTTCACCTTCTTCTGTTGGACATCTCTGTGGATACTTAGCTTCTACTCACCACCACAGCCGTTACCACCTCTGAAACGTGGCTTTCGCTCCTGATAATAATAATAATAATATGAATGCCTTCAATTAAACTTTAAGTGATAAGCTACCTTGGTAACCCTCAACGTAACTGTAATTTTTGACCTGGAGGGAATCGAACCAGCAACCTTCCTGTTATTGGACAACCAACTCCACCACTATGCCACTCACTCCACTGACTTCCCGTTGATGACTTCCTGAATATTTGACTGTACACCGTTGAGTTATTGTTCTGTACAGCTATCATTTGTGGGGTCCCGCTGCACCGGTACTAGGCTCTGGGCTTACTGGATCTACGCACCCTGTCATCGACTCCAAATAAGTGGTCCAGCACCAGGCACGCTCCTCCGGGGGACAGGATCCAGCCGAGTGACACTGTTGGTCCGGTCAGTGGGCACATCCTGGGCTCCTTTGGCTCTCATGGCGTCCATTCGCTGCTCCCGGTGGAGGGAAAATCTCCCGCGCTGAGCGTTCTGACTCTTCGTTCATAGCCTGTGTCGCGTTTAATGCTCACAGCTGGAAACGATGATATGCCACCCTAGCTCGTCACAGTAAATAAAGTGTACAAACTTCCTGACTCCATGTACCTTCTCCCTCCTTCCATCCACCGTGACACTTGACATCCAATAGCAATCTGATCCTGTGTCCCCTAAACACACCCCTAGAAAGTTAGTGATTCCAATGGTAAGAAACTAGAACATTCCACAATAAACTTAGGGAGCCCCTATTATATAGTATTAAAAATTATCTTTCATGCAGAGAGTAAGAATCTCTATGTTTTATAAACGTCCAGATGGAGTTTTAAAAGTATAAGAGCTTTGTGATTCCAGTTATTGTCTTTAACAAGAAAGCGTCAACTCAAGCGTCATTGAGAGGATTAGTTATATAAACAAATCTTTCGCTAGACATTTGTTACATATAAACATGCCACGCCTCTCCACACAAAACTCCTCCCCCGAGCATCTTAGTAGTAGCACTTTTGTGAGAAACTTGCAGCTTTATTTTCTCTCCCAGTAAGTGAGAATATCCCATTTTCATGCAAACCACAGCCCAAAGTGTTGCTAACAACGATGGAAACACCCAAAAATGTTGATACTATTTGTGAGTGTAGATAAATGCTCACTCATCCAAGTTTAATAAACCCTGCAGTGAAAATCTGGCTGTTGACGTTTATATACAGCCAGATCACGAGTAATTTACCTCTTGGGTCAAGAGCTTTTTTCATTTAATGCACCTCCCCACCACCACCAAACATTTAAACCTAGGGAAACTCCATATTGATTCAAACAAATAACTGGGTTTACAAAACTATTTGAAGAAAATAAACTGTTTTCAATGAACTAATCACAACACGAATACTTTATGAGCCCTGCACCATCTGAGCAGCTGAACAGTATCTGAACGGATGATCATTTGGCAGTGAACTCTGCTGCAATAGCAAAAATTTGGTCTGAAATCGGAACCTGCTGATTGCACTTAGTGAACCGGCCAGAAAAACACTGCAGCTTCATTCTGTTGTCACTATCTTTAGCCAAATGTAGTTTTACTTCACTGATGGCCTCAATATGGTTTCTATATGATTATAATTATTTACTGCACATCAAATCCTGTTTAGGTCTCAGGTTCACGTCCATGGGTTTTTATTGTTAAGTTTGCTAAAAACCCAGCATCTCCAGATGCATTAAACTCTCAAGTATTTCTCCAGATTTTCACTGTTCACTCATCTGTGACGAAGGTTTCAGGTTCCACTGATACTAGAGAGCCTGGGAAACTCCGTGCTCCAAGCCAGGTCTGTCAGGCTTCCTGGTGGATATTCCAGACAGGATTGCTGGAGCAAATCTAGGAAGCTATTTGTTCTTGAAAAGGTTTACATTGGTAACTTTTTATTTATTCCACAACAACTAACTTTTCCAGCGATGCATTATGTCCAGTGTCTTGAACCCATCAGACCCTGCATCCATGACGATGGACTTCACTTTCTTAAAACCTCTGAAACATTTTTGCTCAATTTCAACAAAAAATATCATTCAATTTCAATTAAACAAGACGTTTCAGTCAAATGCCAAACAGTCTGAGTGTTCTTTTTTGAGAATATTTGACTGAAGAGACATCAATGGCAAAAGTTTGTTCTGAAAAAAAAAATTAAAATGCACGTGTTTTATTCAGAATTGAATTTTTAACAATTTTATTACATTTTATTACACAATTTTATTTTATTTGATATTTTTCTTGATATTTTATAATCTACACACCATTCAAGCCAGATGACCTAGAAAATGTTGCACTCAAATAAAATAATATTTTGGTCAATGATGTCAATAATTAACGATGGTGTTAAATAGATTTAAGAATGAAAAAATACTTTTATGCAATGCTACACTAAGCTAAAAGTGCTATTTCCAGATCTATAGAGTGACTGAATAGATTTAAGAATGACAAAACACTTGTATACTATGCTACGCTAAGCTAAAAGTGCTATTTCCAGATCTATAGAGTGACTGAATAGATTTAAGAATGACAAAACACTTGTATACTATGCTACGCTAAGCTAAAAGTGCTATTTCCAGATCTATAGAGTGACTGAATAGATTTAAGAATGACAAAACACTTGTATACTATGCTACGCTAAGCTAAAAGTGCTATTTCCAGATCTATAGAGTGACTGAATAGATTTAAGAATGACAAAACACTTGTATACTATGCTACGCTAAGCTAAAAGTGCTATTTCCAGATCTATAGAGTGACTGAATAGATTTAAGAATGACAAAACACTTGTATACTATGCTACGCTAAGCTAAAAGTGCTATTTCCAGATCTATAGAGTGACTGAATAGATTTAAGAATGACAAAACACTTGTATACTATGCTACGCTAAGCTAAAAGTGCTATTTCCAGATCTATAGAGTGACTGAATAGATTTAAGAATGACAAAACACTTGTATACTATGCTACGCTAAGCTAAAAGTGCTATTTCCAGATCTATAGAGTGACTGAATAGATTTAAGAATGACAAAACACTTGTATACTATGCTACGCTAAGCTAAAAGTGCTATTTCCAGATCTGGAGAGTGACTGAATAGATTTAAGAATGACAAAATACTG